>CABHPR010155861.1:0-18359 GCA_902168415.1 Peromyscus melanophrys
ACATAGAAAAAAAAATCTCAAGAAGATTAAACCAAGCTTCTGAAAGCTTAGGTTTAATCCTGGTTTTATCTTCATTCTTTCTGGATTGCTAAGACTGTCTCTGTAGGTGTGTGGGCACATGGTTCTCCATGGAGAGTTTGGAGTCTGCATCAGCTTGGAATCTGGGTAAAACTGTGCTTGTTAAAGTTCAGCTGTTAAAATCAACCTTGCTGTACCTCAGAGTAGACCACTCTTTTCCCTGTATAGTCTCCTTCTTTAATGATGTTTTCCCTAGGGATTTGTTAAGGCATGCTAATGTATTTTAGAAATACATATGTTACAGAATACATATCATATACACAAAGGGCTCATTAGCTTTGTGGATACCCCACATCTCTTCCCAGGTCTCAAGGCTGGAGATGAATGAGCTACTCCTTCAACAAAATAATGTTGAGAGGGTATCTGAGTGGAGTTGTCCTTCTCATCACAACATGACTTGGTTGTTTTCTCTATAAAGGCTGGATCACCATGGAAAAGGCAAAGTGCATTTTCTGTCTATTACCCAAAGCACCAGGAAGGAAATGAACGACTGAAACCCTCTCCGTGCCAGCTCAGTCGGAGAACAAGGAGCAACGAGTGGGGTGAGTGAACCCGAGGGGGGCAGGGGAGAGGGCACAGAGGCCTCTGGAGACAATTCTCTCATGTCAAGGGAGGCATTGTGAGCTGTCTGTCCTCTGTGAGCCAGGACTGAGGTCTTAGGACCTAAGTAGAAGTGGAACTTCTTTATGGGAAGGCGCTCATATTTCTGACCCCCTGGTTTCCTTTCACTTCTGCCCAAAGTAAATGAACACCCAAACTTACCAAAGTTTGTTTGATCTTCTTTTTGACCTAGACAGGTGGCATATTCTCTTTTCTTCCTCTTCTCCACCTAGAGTTTGAAATGCAGGATGATGAAAAGGCCTCATAGGACTCCATGGGGCCATAGAAGACATACTGTCTTGATTGTCAGTGACACAACAGCTTCCTTCCATAATGTAAGGTTTAGTATTCAGGAAAAACAGTGGGGACCAGCAAAAAGGAAATAGCCAGAGCATTTTTTTTAAATAAAAATTCAGCTCAAGTAATTTAGTCTCCTCCCCTTTCATCTTTTCCTGTCTTGAGTTAAGCATTTGCATTTGTATTTGCTTCAGGCTTTGAAATAGTCATTTCATCAAACTATATTTTCATATATTATAATAGAATACATAACAATATGTTGTCATGCAAAGTATTTTATAGTTGTATAAGTTAGGAATCCATAAAGAAAAAAGCCCCATAGAATAAAGTGCTTCAAAACATTTCAGTTCCAGCTTCTTGTTGTTTTTACATGACATGACGGAGCATCGAGGCTAATGTTTTTCTTCATGTCAATTTAAAGTATAATTTCCCTAGGACAAATTTTCTCTTCCTTGATCCTAGCATTGACAGTAACCCAATCTTTCAAGGTAGGCTGTGACAAAAAACGGAAACAAACAGAGATAGGGCAGAGAGGGCACGTTCTGCTCAAGGCCTGCTGCTGGGCTTCACCTCAGTATTAATTAGGGCTTCACTAGAGGTGGAAGGTGAGCTTTGAGTCTCAGTTCTATCCCTTCTGGTGTCAGAATCTACATACAGCTCCTAACGTCTTCTGACAGCTGTGAGTCTGCCGCTACTTTCATATACTTCCAATTTTTTTCTTCTGACAGCTAGAGCTAATCATATTTTTTAAACAAAGAAACTTCTTTTATAATTATCACCTAGGACAAGGGATAGTGATTTATCAGGCACCTCTGAAGTACCTCAGGGTTGCAAAGATGCCTATCAAAGTAAACGCTCTTCTGAATTTTATAGAAATAGCATCCTTGCATTTTATTTACAAATTTGCCACCTAAGATTGTGTCCTTGTGTGTTATGTCTTAGCCTTTTCCATAAGAATACTGATGTGTTTAGATTCCCAGTCACATATGACATCTCATCTCTTTCTTTTCCTTACAATTTTCTCAATCAAGAGCTCAGGCAATCTAAGCCTTGGTTTCCTATTGTTTTGATTTTGTTAACTGGGTTATCCTGTCTACATTCTGATGCTCTTTACTTTCTGTTTCCTGAAACACAACAACTTAATCTAGAGGGCTGATGTTTTGACAAGAGTATAGGAAACCCAAAATGTCTGCTTGTGCTTTTGTTAACAGATATTAGCTCTCAAAATACAGATCTGCTAATTTATTGGAGGGGGAGCAGTGGCAAATAGAAAGTCTGTTACTTAAAAGAGTCACTATCTGTGATATTTTAAGATAGTTTTAATTTGTTAATTCTTTGAGAATTTTATATAATGTATTTTGACTATATTCACTTCTCATCTGTGATATTTTAAGATAGTTTTAATTTGTTAATTCTTTGAGAATTTCATATAATGTATTTTGACCATATTCACTTCTCACTACACCCAACTTGTCCCACATCCCCCCAGCTCACCCCTCCCTCAGCTTCATGTACTCTTTTAAAGTTTTTAAAATAACCATGCAGTTCAATATGTGCTGCCCATACACTCATGAGTGTGGGACCATCCACTGGAGTGTGGTCCACCTAGCAGGGGCCATACCCTTAAGGAAAACTGACTCCTCTTCCCCAAGAAGCCATCAACTGTCCATAGCTCCTTAGCAGTCAGAGCTTGTGAGTCCCTACCCATTCCATGGTGGAATATTGACTGGCTGACCTTGTGCAGGCAACAACAGCCACTGTGGGTCATGTGTGCAGTGATTCTGCCATGATTAGAAGAAATTGAATTCTTGCTCTGGTCCTCCTTAGTCTCTGGCTTTAACAACATTTTTTCCTCCCTCTTCTGTGATGGGTCAGGAGTCTTGCAGGTAATGGATGATAGAGAAGTCTTGTGCTAGTGCATGCCAGTGACCCTTATTTTCTGCATAATAATCAGTTGTGAGTTTCTGTGATTAGCACCATCCACTACAAAAATAACCTTCTCTGGTGAGGTCTGACAACTGTGCCAATCCATAGGGATTGAGGTATGAAGTTAGAGGGCAGCTTGCTGCTGTGTCCATTTAGCAGAATAGTATTTAGATCCATTGTTGGGGCCTGTGAGCAGCCCATCCATGAGCTGTTGGCCATATTTACAGTATAAAGCATGTGTTTCCTCTTGTGGAATGGGGCCTGAATTCTAAGAAAGAAGTTGGTAATTCCTATAATATTTATGCCACTATTGCACTCTAGGGCAGTCTATACCCCTTTCCCACATCTATTATTTACTTCTTCAGGGTTATGTTTACAGAGAATAAGTACTTGATTTATTTTTAATTTACAGTTTTATAAAAGATTAATTTAAAAAATTAAATATCATGAATTAACAGATGTAGAAGCACTGGTTAGTTTTTTAGCCATGAGAAATTATTGTCCTTATTGATGCCATATTTTCCTATCTTTTATCAGTAGAAACCTCATAGGGTTGCCAGTCTTACTGGCATGCTTCTTGTAGCCTTAGAATATTACTTGACAAACTGTTAATCCTGTTTTGTATATCTTTTAGTCAAGATGGGTCAGCCAGTCCACCAAGGGGCCATATTTATTTTAATAGGAAAAGGCAAATAAACATCTTAGTCTCTTTTTTAAAAAAGTATCCTTTCTTTTTTGATTATTTGTTTCATTTATCATTTTATTAATTTTTCATACAATATATTTTGATCTTATTTTTCCATCCTTCAATGTCTCCAAGTTCTTCTCTACCTTTCTACCCACCCAATGACTTCATAGTCTCTCTCTTTCTCTCTCAAAATAAACCCCAACAAAACAAAAGTTAAAAAAAATCCAATAAAACAAAAAAATACCAAATCGAAACAAAAGACATATTCATAAAAACATGGAGTTCATTTTGTGTTGCCCAACTGCTCATGGGTGTGAGGTCAGCCTTAGAGCGTGGTTGATAGACCCAGAAACACTCTGTTGGGGAAAATGGATATTTCTTTTCCCAGCAGGTATCAATTGCAAATAGCTTTTTGGTAGAGATGGGACTTTGTATCCGCTTCCCCTTCCCAATGCTGTGATTTTGTCTGGTTTGAACCTTTACAGGTCTTGTGCATGCTGCTACAGTCTCTGTGAGTTCATATTTATATCAGTCCTGTTATGTCTGGAAGATGCTGTTTCCTTGGAGTCCTCCACCACCTCTGACTCTTACAATCTTTCCAACTCCTTTTCTGCATAGATGGCTGAATCTTGAGGGGATGGGTTTGATGAAGACTTCCCACTTAGGAATGAGTGCTCCAAAGTTTCTCACTCTCTAAGATTGTCCAGTTGTGGATCTCTGTGTTAATTCCCACCTACTGCAAGAAGAAGCTTCTCTGATGAGGGTTGAGGAAGGCATTGGTCTACAAGTATAGCAATATGTCATTAGGGAGAATTTTATTGCTATATTCCTTTAGCAGAATAATAGAAGTGGGTTTTCCCCTAGTCCCAAGACTTCACTACTCTTAGGTTCTTTGGCAACTTTAACAGTGTCACATATGGTTTCCATTTCATGGAGCAGGCCTAAAATCTAATGCCAAAATGTTCAGTTAATCCCATGTTTTGGGAATAACATTGGGCCACTATTGCATTAGTATATATTGCAGGCATGTTGAATTATAGGTCACAGGTTTGTAGCTGGGTGATATTGATAGTAGCATGAAAAGCACCTTCAAGCACTATTAATGCTAGTCAATAGGCATAAAGTTTCTAGTTGGCACCAACTTAATTTCTCAGTGTTCAGTGAAGTAATAGGAATCTTCAACAATAGGGTCTTACCATCAGGTTGTGGAGAATAACCAGTAGCCTTGGAAATAGCCTAAAATATTTTTGGGGGAGTATATGAAGTCTCTTTGGCCAATGACTCAACAAGATGTTACTCATTCCTAGTATTGATGGTTTTGTTTGGTAACATGGTTTCTAAGAGGTATTGTCTCCCCATTATATGGCAACTCCATTTCAATTTATTTTACATATAAATATATTTTTGGAAGCTTATATAGAAGTTATGTTTCCATATAGCTTTCTAAAGGACCTTTAATGTTAGTTGGTCCTCTCTATATTCTCTCTTTTACCCTGCCCTCCCATACCCGAACACATTTAATTTTCCTATTTAGTTTCTTTGGTACCTCTTTATAACACTGTATTCTATTTCCCCTTCCTTGGGAGATCTTTACTTTGAGTTGGCTCTAACCCAAAAACCTCCTTCCTGTGGTCTACCTTTCATGGTACCAGAAATACTATGTAAGCTGTTGGGGAATATTATTTTAAGGAATATTACATTTGTTTATGTTGCATTTGTTTAACTCTGTGAAGCTGTGTTACTGTGCCTATGTAAAACACCTGATGATCTAATAAAAAACTAGCCAATAACAAGGCAGGAGAAAGATAGGAGGGGCAGGCAGGCAGAGAATATATAGAGGGAAAAAGCTGAGAAAAAAGAAAGAAGAAGCCAGAGAAGGAGGAGGACTCCAAGGACCAGTCACCCAGCTACACAACCAGCAAGCCACGGAGTAAGAGTAAGATTTATAGAAGTAAGAGAATGGGAAAAGCCCAGAGGCAAAAGGTAGATGGAATAAGTTAAGAAAAGATAGCTAGAAACTAAGCCAAGCTAAGGCCAGGCACTCATAATTAAGAATAAGCCTCCATGTGTGATTTATTTGGGAGCTGGGTGGCAGGGCCCCAAAAGATGGAAAAACAACCAGTTTTACAACAGTAAAATGATCAGCATGGCAAGACATCTCTAAAGGTGTGATCAGTAGCATTCACATATTGGTAGTAACCAACAACTGTCTATTGGACTTAAGGTCCACTCAACAGGAGGGAAATATTGGCCTCTACCAGAAACCTAGCCAAAATTTCCAGGCATGGTGTAGTCATGGAACTTGGAAGAGAATCTCACAACTTTGCTAGGTCAGCATAATTCCTGTCTACATTCTAAAGCCCATCCTTTTACTCACAGGTAAATGTAGTTACCACCAAAGAAGCTTCTCTCTACAGCATATGGAGACCATTGCAGAAAAACACAACTAGACACAATTCAGAGATCAGTGGATATTGGGGGCCCTGCCTCAATCCATACATTTATATCATAGCTCCTGACTCTGTGGTACAGAGAACATCTCAGAAACAGGGGTGGAAAGATTGTGAGATCCAGAATACAAACCTGGTCTGCATAGTGAGTTCCAGAGCTACACATTGAGATCCTGTCTCAAAAACAAAAAAGTAAATAAACAACCTCAGTGAATAGTAGATGTGCGTTATTCAGGTTCATCCTGAAATCCTCTTCTGTGACAAAGTCAAGAATCCTGGCTTCATTGGAGTAGAGCTCTGTGAAGAAGTCCTCAAGCTGCTGCCAGTGGCATCCTGGAGTTGTGTCTCTAAGCCCTGTCCCATTATCACTGATATCGTTGACATGTAATCATAGCACAAGTGATAATACTGTCATTTAAATAGAAGTTCTTTATTATTGCATGTTATCCTTTATTTTCTTGTATTTAACTTTTTTATAATCTCTCTTTTCTAGTATCCTGCTTACAAAGGTGTTATATAACTGCCAGTACCTCGTAGTATTCTTGAAGTCAGCTTATAAACAACCACCACTCTACTTCTTCTGTTCTTCCCCCACTTAACCCAAGCCTGTTTTTATACAGATGGAGAAGATGTCTCATGACATAAAACAGTGACTTTATTTGATTAGCCTTGTGAAAGATAATTAAACAAAATTAGTTTGGTCTATAAACGCAGACATCAGTTTATTCTGTTTTGCCCCCTACCCCAGTTTAAAATATAAGTTTAGTTTTAAATGTTTGCAGCCAGGTAGAATCATTAAGGCCAAAAGAAATAACTTGAGGAAGGTTGTTTTTCTTGGCTCCATTAAATAACCTGACAAAGAGACTTGTTGCTTACCCAGTACCCAGTTGTTCATTTGGAATGCTTTGATGTTCACTTTTATTAGGCATTTATAAAACAAAGCTTGTTTTCACTCAGCATTGTAATTACTGTAATTAGAGTTTATGGGGGAAGTATCATATATCTATTGTGTACAAGTTTTTAAAAGTAACAAGCATACTGAATTACCTAACTAATTTTGTTGATTTCAATAATTAGTTTATAAAGGACATTTAATAATGTCTCACACTGCAAATTAAAGTCCCTCTAATCAAAATAACACTAAGATTTAGAGTAGGAGTGTTTTCTTGCTTGTACTCCCCATACTTTTCGGGGCTCTCTGGGCATAATGCTTGTATAGGAAATGAAAAGGAGAGAAGGGCAGGGTTATGGGATGATATTTTTTTCCCTGAGAGGCTAACGAGAATGAGTGTCATGCCATGCTTTCCCAGGGAACAAAACTGTAAATATGGAGAGGAGAAACAGGTCTCCAGCTTTATAGTGCTGCTATCTTATGGGAATTAGCTTTACTTGTCACCATAATGTGTTATGTGGAAAGGGGCAGGCAGCATTATTGAGTGGCTGGTGCAGAGTCCCAAGAGTGTATCCAGGAAACCTAGTGGCAGTAGATGCTGCCTCACAAGTGAAAGTAAATCCACAGCATGTGGTTGTCTGTCTGGAAACACTTGCCATTCACTGCATAGTTCATCTGAATGGTGATACATCATATGTTTCTTTAAAATTACAAAATACAAAATGCAGTTCAGGTCAGCCCTGAGTCTCCAATATTCTCTCCCAAGAGTAGGGTTTACTCATGGTATTCAGGAGCTATTGGGCTTTGTATGGAGTCACATTTTTCAATGTAGTTAAGGTTCATCTAAAGTGGTTCTTGTTATTTTAGATTGATTTTAGTTAATATGCTCAACTTATTTTTTCTCTACTCCCAAACTCTGCTATTAATCACTAGTTAAATTGCATCAAAATTCTATGGACAAGATATTGTTATCTCTGTTTAACATACTCTTCTCTCACCTCTCCAATCTTTTTGCTTTTAATTGAACTTAATTAAGTTCTTAATTGAACTCAAATCTATGTTGTATTAAGTTCACATGATGTTAGAATTCATGTGGATATTTCTTGCTGTTATGAATTTCAAAAGAGAAATACTTTGCAAGAACATACATATAATTCAAGTGAGTGAGTAGGGGATACATCAGGGGTGGTGAGTGATGGATGTTGTATAAAGAGGTGAGAGTTTTCCTGGGTTTCATCAATTTGTCTGAAATGAGAGAGACGGTGGTGCTGTTTATAAAGAAGTCTCAATGACTGCAACCTTTAATTTGTTTCTAGATAGAAATCTTAAATTTTCACCATTTATTATTACAAAAAGTTTTCCTCAAACTGCTTCTATGGTAACTGCTCTGTCTGTCACCTTTGTTCAATGGGTGGAGCTGCGTAGCATGTGTACCCTCTAGATGACCGACCATTTAGAAGGAGTTCAACCGTCCCATTGAATACATTCAGCTCTCTTTGAACAGGGAAAAGAGAAGTCCCAAAGTCAGAGATTCATGCCATGAAAACTTAAAAGCTATCTTTGTGGAATGCATTGAATTTTATTTTTAGACTAAGTTTCTGCTGTGATCATAATTAGAATTTTGGAAGGGGTGGAGAAGAATATGATTAAGGTTATGATTATGGTACATACATGCTTCTAGACTGACTACCATATTAAAGGTGGTTTTATACTGAATTCTTCACTAATGCAAGGTGGAATTGATGCCCAGATGATCTGTTCTACTCCAGGAGAGAAACAATTCAATCTTATTAGTTTCCTAGGTGTCAATGAGAATTTTTTGTTCTCAATAGAATTGTGACACTTAAATGGCTCCTAGATGATCTTTTAAATAACATTTACTTTCAAAATTGTTTACCAAACACATAAAAGTTAATAATGTTTAGTCATCTCAAGTCTCTGTTTACTGATCTGCTCATATCTTGAAGGTAACTTTTATGTAACTTGAGCTTGATAGTATCAAGAATAGCCTACCATGGTTCCATGTTTTCTTGGCTCTCATGTTTCTGATAAAGAAGCACGTAGCAGAGACACTGCCAACCTCTATGCATATCTCTCTACATGTTATAGACCATTTGGAGGGACATATTTGTTCAGCTCTAGACTAACTTTTCAGGGAGATCCCTGTAGTTGGATACAGCCATGGGTTGGATTTCAGCAAAGGGAATGTGACTGGAATTGGTGTATCTCATTCTCAGTCATAACTCACAAAAGCCTTCTATCACTATGATGGTTAGTTTTAACCCAACATAGTCTAGAATTATTGGGAAGGGAGTTTCAATGAAAATTGTCTACATCTAGTTGGCTTGTAGATATGTTTGTGAGGGATTGTCTTAGTTATATGAGTTGAGGTGAGAAGATCTGCCCACTCTGGGCAGTACCATTTCCTGGGGTTAGGTCTTGGTCATATAAATGTAGAGATGAGGCTGAGCACAAGTGAGCATTTATGCAGTTACTCTTTGTTTGTTCTTGACTGTGGATTGTGATGTGAGTAGGCAGTTCAAGTTCCCTCTGTGACTTCCCTGCAATAATGAGCTGTGACAGAATTGTCAGCTGAGTAAACTCCTTAAGTTGCTCTTATCAGGATATATTATCTCATAAACAAAACTAGAATGATCATACTCACCCCCAGTCTCTTTCTTTCTAGCTAGGTGGTCTGGAGATAAAGATAATAGAACTTATGCAACCTGACTTTTTATGTCTCCATCAAAAAAATATGCTGTTTCTGCTTAGGTCTATTACATGAACAAGAAAGAAATTAATTATTTTGGGTCTGAGAAGTCTTTGATTTTATTAATTACAGTGACTAGTACTCCTCTTATTAATAAGGGGTATAAAATCATCCAAGTATATATATTTGTCAAACCTAAAAATTGAATCAAAGGCAGAGAGAAGGTTAACAGAGAGGGTGAACAACTATTTTGAGTCCTATATTACTTCTATGTGGTGTGGAAGGAGAAGGACATTGATTCATTTTTTTTCTAAGTAAAATTGAGACCAATAGGATTCAAACATGCTTATTCATTTACTACTTTGTTCTTAAACTCAACAAATGTCTACTTTGTGTGAACACTGTCCTAAGCCCTGAGAATAACTCAGTAAGAACGAAAAAAAAAAAAACCCACAGATTTCAGGTGATCGAGGCAGGAATGCACAGGGATCACTTAGCAACCTAGGACCCTGCTGGCTTGAGCTATAAGCTCACTTCTCAACAAAACAGTCAGGTCACTCTGACTTAGAACTCCATAGCAACCCTTAGTAATTCCCCTTTTGTAGACAAACACATTCCTAAGCATATCCTGATCTTAGGGGCAGTGCACTGGTCCAGTGTGTACTAGTTTTAGCTTCAGATGCAGTAAGGCAAACTGTGTCCACTGAAGGGACATTTAGGAGAAATCACCCATTTATTATTTTATATATATATATATATATATATATATCTCATTCATGTCAATCCAAGTAAGAAACTAACTACCAATATCTCCACCCTTAGCAGCTAGACCTTCATCCTCTTGGACTCATTACAGAAATCTCTAATCAGTAACACAGGCTTCTTGATCCACGTACATGCTTAGATCAGGCTACTCTTTTGCCACATACCTAACCAGAACTTTCTCTTTGCTTAGAAATAAAATCCTTTGATACTTTGCAATTTGTATGTGCTTCTTCAAGTTTTGGAACAAGACACCAAGCCCCGGGAAACACCCAGTCCAGACAGAGACCACCAGCAGCACTATCACTAGTCCTTATCCTTCCCACTCAGTAGTTTTTGGTTAATGAGAGAAATCATGATCACAGCTTTGGTTTCGATATTCAAATGAGTCATTAAGATCCCATTATACTTTGCTCTTCTAATTTTCGGTCTCTGTGAACACTAAGTGGTTTTAGATAGGATGCATTCAGACTGCTAGAATTTCTTTGGTCCCTTTTTCTACCTCTAGCTTGCTTCTGACAACAGAATAAATGAAAAATATGTATGAGTCTGTGAAATAACTTCTGTTAAAATGTGCAGGATTCAACATTTAAAAGGAATTCCATTTCAGTACATGATAAAATTTCCAGATTATCTTGAGAATTGGGGCAGTTACTGTCAGTTCTATTGAAAGAATTCCAACATGGTAAATTACCTGACAAGTTGTGGTATTTTATGTGCTGTATTGAAATTGGAGTATTTGTTTTGCTTCAGTGGGTACTTAATTATTTGTTTCTTCTTGACAATGTGCTAGAATTAATTCATAGCATTATGAAGCTGCTTTAAACATCCTCTGGAGAGCACAGATTGGCTCCTGCGAATTGATACTCTGTCTGAATGCTTTGCCCTCATTTTAAAGATACTAAATCAGGGTCATGAATTACTTTTATAAAGAAGGAAATTATAGCTTTTCTATCCTAAAGGAGGTTTCACGGATGCAAGAAGAAAGGAGATAAACACAATGTATGAAGTGGAACCTGCTGTCTGAATCCTGTGTGTGCTGGGCTCATGGAGACATGGCTCCCAAAGAGCATACTGCACAAGTCAAGGCACACTCTCCCTCGCCAGCAGTTAAGCTGTGTTTTCTACACAAAGCTAAATTCTGGCCAAAGCCCCTGCTATAACATGATTATGATTTGTCCCATAAAAAACTCAGGTTGGAATATAATCCTCATCAGGAATGAATAAGAAGTGGGGAAGGGCAGCTCATGACACTCCCTCCAGTGTCTTTGGACTGAGTCAGGTGTTTGAATGAGGAGTTGGATAACGCAGCATGACCTTATTACTATTATTATTTTTAGAAGAAAGAAACAGAAAAAGGATGTGGTGCCAATGGAGACCTTTAACGGGTGATTATATCTTTGCTTTCATGAGTGGATTAATCCATTCAAGTGACTAATCCATCCGTTGATTTTTTTTTTTTTTCCGAGACAGGATTTCTCTGTGTAGTTTTGCTGCCTGTGCTGGGATTAAAGGCATGCGCCACTACCGCCTGGCCTCCATCCATTGATTAAAAGATTCATAGTAAATGATTGTTTTGAGAGTCAGTCTGCTACAAACACTAGTTTTACTGGTCTCTTTAGTGCTCTCTTTTGTGCTTCCTGATTCCCTGAGCCACCTTGGGATTTGGCTTCCAAGAAGGCCAACTCTAGCTGCAACTGGTTTCTTGGCCAGGGCTGTGAGCCAAGAATAAGCCTTTTTATAATTCATGAAGACTGTGGCATTGTGTTATCAATAGTAGAAGATGGACAAAGATCATTCTTTGTGGACAAACAAATGGTATAGAATGAATTGATCCAAAGGTTTTATAAATTTGTGATACCTCTTAAGATCATACTTATATATTATATCCATTCAGCTTTTGCAAATTCTTTAGTAATTACAACAGCCCAGAATGTTAAATGGTAATTTTTTATTTAATGCTGGAATTTCATTTTTAATATGGAAGGAACTGAGTATATCACAATGGTAAACTAATGTCCTTTAGGGATTCATGAGAATACATTTTACCTGAGAAAAGAAAATTCTAGGGAGAGTGAAAATCTACTTCTACTAGAAATGTAATCTTTTATCTCATAAATAATAGTTTCCAATAAAAATGAAACTGATGTTAGGTTTTGTGCTCAGCAACTGAAATGGCCTAAGCAAAGCCCCATCCTTTTATAAAATTGTGGCAGCCATTTTGAAAGGTAATTGTGTTCTCGATAATTTAGTTTTTCATGCACTCTTGTGGTATATTTAAATGTGATTAAAATACTGATATTCTCCCTCACTAGGAGTTTCAGTAGAGGCTCATTTTGCAAGAAAACACATGTATGAACAAACCATTCTGTGGTCTTTCTAAAGTGGGCATTTGGGAGACACATGGGAAGCAAAAGAAAGAACGCTATTGTATTCTCCTGGGCTGTGCATGGTTTTTCCTGTTGTTATTACAAAAGAAACATGCACTTGATGGGTCAAGAATAATCAGAAAATGTTATAGACTGAAACCCAAATAAGGCCCTAGCTTTGTGTTTTTTAGTGTCACTAGCAATCTGCACAGGTTAGGATAGCTACAGTAGTCATACCAACAATTTTATAAGGAACCAAACCAAGATATGCTTCATTTTTCTATTGCGTTCATTTTTGTGAGTTGGCTTTGGAGAAAATACAGACAGTATTAAAACCTAGACCTTTCGATGTTTAGAGAAAGTGGTTTGATATTCGTTCTAGGGTTTTATGTGTGGTTGAAGATGTCTGGCTTATATTTTGAGATATTTTTCACTCGGTCCTGGAGATCACTGACTAGGTGAGGCTAGCTGCCCAGTGAGTCCCAGAGACCCACCTGTCACTACCTCTTTAGTGCTTGGATTACAAGTGCACACCACTACAGACCTGACTGATTTTTTTCCAGATGCTGGGCATTGAAAACTTCCCAACTGAGCTCTCTCTCCAACCCACATCTCAAATTACGCTACTAACGGGGATATTTTCCAAAATCAAGAGTCCTTACTGTAAGGAAATAACAAAATAAAACATTGCTAAACAATATAGTATTAAATACTTAAACATAGTGTTAGGATTTTTTTTTTCTGTCTGTGAAGAGTCACCCTGGAAATTTGATGGGAATTGCATTGAATCTGTAGATTACTTGTGGTAGAATGGCCATTTTTCACAATATTAATTCTTCTGATCCTGAGCGTGGGAGGTCTTTCCATTTTTTAGTATCTTCTTTGATTTTTTTTCAAGGTCTTAAAGGTTTTATTTAGAGGTCTTTCTTTTTCCTTTCTTAGGTTTTTTTTTTTTTTTCAAGAATTTGGAAGTAAAAATGCTTGCCATATTATTACTTATATATGTTTACCTGTCTAGATGTCCACATAGATCCTAATAGTGCACAGAAATACATGTGTCCATCCTAGAGGAATGTGAATTAAACAAAAGACATATAATGATGTAGCCACTCCTAACCACGTTTTGCAAATCAAGCCCTTTGCTACGATATATTATTTGTGGAGACTGGTAACAAAAATCTGGGACAATTTTACCTGAAAAATAGTGAATGATTGCTTATTATAGATTATCCATTAAATTATGCAACTTATTTTGTTATTAATAAGTCAATATGTTGATAATAAGATAATAAAAGTGCTTGCTTGTAAGCAGGCAGTTTATTATGAGAATAATTCTTTGTTAAAAGGAAGTAACAATCAGTAATGGGCACATTAAGGTAGAAACTTAAATTTCCATAGCTCTTCTTAATATTTAACAATGAAATTTCTCCTGGGATGTAATCTGTGTTAGACAAATAATTAATACTAATGATCTCATCATTTGCCTTTGAGATCTGTATGTTTCTGCTGGTCCTTCATCCCTTTGCTCTCCCTCACCTTGCAGACACACAGAAAAAGAATAATCATTTCCTGTTTGTGTGATCTTTCCAAACTCGAATCAGATCCTGGTACACTAGTTTTTCATCATTTGGAAGGTTTCTTCTTTTAAATTTTAATACCTATAGCTCTGTACCTCCTGCTTATTGGGCTTAAGTGGTCCTTAGCGCCTGTGGGGCAGCATTCCAATAGGAACTACAGTGTGTGGTCAGGTAAAAGGGTACCAAAGATTTTATTTCACTCCATATGTCTCTATGGTAGTTCCAAGAGTGATTTTTTCCCCCTCAAATTTCAGATCTTTTCTGCTTTTGTAATTTTGTCTCTGGTAGTGTGTCTCTGTGGATCACTTGAGTGAAACCAATCTGTGTATATTCAAATCCATTAGATTTGGTATGTTGCTTGTGGAGTGATTGTATCAGTTTTAATTCCAGTAATAGAATGAGTTTCTATTACTTTGTTTCCTTCTCAACATGTGACAAGACCAGATGGATGCAAAATACTAACTGGTTTTAGTTTTAAAAGCAGATTTCCTGGGGCTAGGGAGATGGACCAGTGGATAAGAGCACTAGCTGCTCTTCCAGAGGACATGGGCTCTTCAAGAATCCACATGGTGGCCTGCAACTCCAGTTCCAAGGACTCCAAAGCCCTCTTCTGGTCTTTGCAGGTACTAGACAAGCATGTCCTGCATAGACATAGATTTAGGCAAGATAGCCATAGGAAAAAAAAAAGAAATAAAAACAAATTTCTTGATTTCTAGAGAGCCTGAACACCTTTTCCTATGTTTATTGATGATTGAGCTTTCTCTTCCACAGGCTCCGTTTGATTTCTTCTGGGCTAAGTGGGTTTAGGCTAAATAAGGCTTATCTTATGCTTTTTCTTTTAATATTGACTCTCAATATGCAGAATTTCCTAACTTTATTACTTTATAGCTTATTAATCTGATCCTTTTTGTTTCACGTCTGGTCTATTAAGAGACAGCTTGCTTTTATTTCTTCCAACTGTTGCAGTACTTTAAAGGTAGCTCTTGAAGCTATCTGGAATTCATTTCAGTTCATGGGATGAGGCAGGGAATCTGGTATTTCCCCCCATGTGTCTAGTCAATTATCTGAGCCATACTTGTTGAAATGTTAATATTTTCTTGGCTGATGTAGACTTCTCTTACACATCAAGATAACCAATATACACAGGCTGATTTCTAAACTCCTATTCTCTGCTCTAGCATCTTAACGTCTTTGATAGTATAGTTGGTAATAAAACTTGCTGTTTTGAAGGCAGACTCCCTTTTGCTCCCTAATAAAAGCTTGTCAAGGTTCCAAATAAGACAAGCCAAGTGGGGTTGTATTTGAAATTGCATTGAGTTACATTTTTCAAGCGCAGAAAAAAAATTAAGTCCGATTTTACTTAATTTCCTATGTACCCTATGAAGAAAATTTTGTACTTTGTATTTTAAGAGTTGTACATTGGCCTCCTGAAGACAGCTGCCTTTGGAGCATTATGGGGAGCTGTTCTTTAAGAATACTGCTGGAGGGAGAGTCTAAATGGGAGGGCTCCATCAAATTTCTTCTCTCAGAACTCAGGGAATCCCAGTGAAGCAGAGGAGGAGAGAGCCAGAGGGGATGGAGGACACTAGGAGAACAGGTTCTCTGAATCAACTAAATAAGGCACATATGAGCTCACAGAGACTGAAGTAGTAATCACAGGACCTACATGGATCTGCACCAGGTCCTCTGCATATATATTATAGCTATTAGCTTAGTGTTTTTATGGGACTCTTAACTATGAGAACAAGTAGGTCTCTCTGACTTTTGTGCCTGCTTCTGGGACTCTTTTCCTCTCAGGGTCGTAGGTTCGTGACCCACGTTGGTTGCCAGCTATTGGTGAAATTATTAAGGCCACTCCACGTAGTTAAAAGGGAGGTTTATTTTGTGGGGTAACTTACAAGTGAAGGGATAGGTAACAGGGTCTGGGAAAGGTGTAGCGTAGTCCGGCGGTGTTCTCTGGAGAACTCTGCTCAGTCTACCTCCAGTGTCCAGGGTCCAGGAACCAAGAGAGCCAGTGCATCTGGATCTTGGGTCTTTAGGATCCTCTCTCAGCCCCGCCTTGTAGGCATGACAGTTACCAAAGCCTCAATGGAGGTTAGAACTTCCAGATCAAAGCTGGAATGGCTACCCACTACAGGTTGCTTTGATATGATAGTTTTTGTTTTATCTTATATTTTATTTTGTCATGTTTTATTGTTTTTTTCTTAGATGCCCTTTTTTTTTTCTAATGAGAGACAAAAAGGGAGTGGATCCAGAGGGGAGGGCTTGTGGGGTGGAACTGGGAAGTGTGGAGAGAGGGGAAATGTAGCTAGAGTTTTCCTACCGGGCCCACAGTCAGGACAAATCTCTCTCACCCGCCAGTCCCACAGCCACTCAGACCCAACCAAGTAAACACAGAGACTTATATTGTTTACAGACTGTATGGCTGTGGCAGGCTTCTTGCTAACTGTCCTTATATCTTAAATTAATCCATTTCTATAAATCTATACCTTGCCACATGGCTTGTGGCTTACCGGCATCTTCACATGCTGTTTGTCATGGTGGCGGCTGGCAGTGTTTCCTCAGCCTTCCACTTCCCAGAATTCTCTCCTCCTTGTTCTGCCTATACTTCTTCCTGCCTGACCACTGGCCAATCAGTGTTTTATTTATTGACCAATAAGCAACATGTTTGACATACAGACCATCCCACAGCAGGGAAACTATAACCAGGATATATTGTATGAGAAAAGAATCTATGTTCAATAAGAGGAAAAAAAAGAATGCTGCTGGACACTTCACACCTCTTCTTTGACTCAAAGATGAAAAACCAAGCAAGTTCATCTTTTGGGAGCAGCCTCTGTGGTAGTCAGTTTCTTGTTACTTTGAAAAACTATCCAAGAAAATAGTGAAAGAGGAAAATGGCTCACAATTCAGAGATTATAGTTTAGGGTCATCTGGATCCATTGCTTTGAGCTGGAGTTGAGGCAGAACATTGTGGCCTCAGGGGGAGGGGAGTGGGTGGCAGAAGAAGCTTACCTCATGTTGGCCAAGGACAGAGAAAGGAAGGGAGAGGGAGGGGGAGGAATAGAGGGAGTGAGATGAGGAAGAATGGAAATAGGGAAAGGAGGAAAGGTAGAGATGGAGAAAAGGAGGGGGCGATCCTGGAACAAGATATATTCTCTAAGGACATGGCCCTAGTGATCGACTTCCTCTAACTAGACCCCATCTAAGAATAATTTCATCACTTCCTAGTATTGGTATCAAATTAGGATCCAGCACTAGATTTATCCACTGGTTAGAGCAGATCCTTCAGTGACTGAATTTACCAGCCGAGGCCTGAACCTTTAACATTTGCACCTCATACAGACACTTGATATTCAAATTATAGCAGCTCATAGGATGCACAAATTAAAACTTGGAAAAAGAAAAAAGTCAGTCATTAGGAGAAAGATGATATTGAAATTCCACTTACATATTCTCCAAGTCTATTACCTTCCCGACTCCATAGTGATGTAACTTTTCTTATACAGAAGAGGAAGGAAGAGATAAAGAAATGGTGAATAACTTTAAGACGATAAGATGGTAAGGGGTAATGCATAAAATCCATACATCGTACATTATATACAGATATAACTTTAGAGATTGTCTAATCCACTCATTTAATAGATGGGTAAAATGATGAATCAGATAAAGAAGCTTGTCCAAAGTATTTTAATTTGTAATGGAAGAGGCAAGATTAATGGATTACCTGGTTCATTATTCAATAGTCTACAAATAAAAATATTCAAAGAACAAAAATAAATAATAATTATACTTTCACTGAAACTTGATGCTTCCAGATTTCACCACTTCCACTATTTTATCAGTTTTAAATGTCTTCATGTTTCAAAATTTTGAATTTTTCACAGCATAAAACAATGCCCCAATAAGTCTATTTATCTATGTATCTACCATCTACCTATCTATCAATCTATTCATCCTTCTTTCCTTCCTTCCTTCCTTCCTTCCTTCCTTCCTTCCTTCCTTCCTTC
>CABHPR010155861.1:18369-37029 GCA_902168415.1 Peromyscus melanophrys
CCTTCCTTCCTTCCTTCCTTCCTTCCTTCCTTCCTTCCTTCCTTCCTACCTATCTGTCATCTACAAGACATCTAATAGACACCTATCTCTATTTCTATACTTTATTCTGCTGTTGTATGAATAATTCAAGAGCAGCCTGAACTCACTGATTTGTGTAGTTGTATAGGAACATTGCCTGTTCTAAGTTTGAATCTGTTGAAAAAGATTTCATAAATATTTTTATTAAATATAATGATATAATATATTTACAAGCATTTTAATAGACATTTTAACACTATTTTCTTTTTTCATTTAAAAATGGGAAAAATACTTTTTAGTGCCAATTTTAATCATTCAGACATAATTAATAGTATATTGAAAAGTCGTTTCATGCTTGTACTTCAAAGTGGTAATATATTTTATTAAACTGTGATTCAAAATTATGCTATATTAAAGCATGACAAAATTATAATAAAATCATTTAATCTAGAAAGGTTAAAAGAGTAATTTTAGGGAAAAAAACACAGGAAGCTATTCCTCTTTTACAAAGTATATTTATAGAAAGAACTTATCATGCCATTTCTTACATTCATATCAAGTACTTTAATTCTTTTATCTCATCTCTTACCTTCACTTAACCTCACAATTGTGGTCCCTTCCCTATTCTCTAGTAGTTTTCCTTCTAGATTCAAATTCATGACTTGATTTTTTAAGATTCCAATGGAGGTTTCTCAGGTTTTGGACTTTTTTTTGATAGTCTCTGGCCCTGTAGGAAGCATTGTCAGCCCAAGTGGCATAACTTCTATATATATATGTGTGTGTGTGTGTGTGTGTGTGTGTGTGTGTGTGTGTGTGTGTGTGTGTGTGTGTGTATGCATGCATAAGCTTTTATATGTGTGTGTGTGTGCATGCATAAGCTTATATATATGTGTGTGCATGCATAAGTTTATATGTTATATATAATTGTTTATATTTTAGGTAAATAACAATAATTGATTCCTTTAGGATTTATCAAGCAACTGTGGTATTATTTGTCCCTCCTCCCTCCCTCTCTCTACTGTATTTACCCCCCTCTCTTCTCCCTAGTTAGTGTCACCTTCCTATTTTTCCAAGTTCTCCATCTCATATCACCTCTATCCTCTTTCCCTGCTCTGTAGTACTCTTCTCCATTGTCCTTTTTTACTTCACTGGTTTCTGTGGTTATTCTAGGTTGTATATTCTCATCTGAAGATTAGGAGCTAGAGACCACAGGTGAGAGAGAACATGGGATGTTTGTCTCTTTGGGTCTGGGTCACCTCACTCCATATAATATTTTCTAGTTCCACCCATTTACTTGTAAATTTATTGATTTCATTTTTCTTTACAGCTGAATAGTATTCCACAGTGTATATGTTCCACATTTTCGTTATCCATTCATAAGTTGAAGGGTATTTAGTTTGTTTCCATTTGCTAAATATTGTGAGAAAAGAGGCAATAAATACAGGTGAGCAAGTATCTGTGGAGTAGGATGTGGACTCCTTTGGGTATATGCCAATGAGTGATATGGCTGGGCCATATTGTAGATTTATTTCAGATTTTTGAGAATCCTCCAGAGTGGCCATGCCATTTCGCATTGCCACCAGCAGTGAATGAGGGTTCTCCTTTAAAGACATATCTTTAGTTGTTTTTCCAAAGTGATTTTGAATCCTGTTGACAATAAATATTAACCCCCACAGCACTCTTTGTGAGAGGATATCTCAAAGCTGGTTCTTTCTATTCTGAGCCACTCTCTTAGGTCGATATTTTGGGACCTGTAATGCTACATTGCTCCCCAATTCCCATCTTTACTATCTACTTGCTAATGTAATCCCTGTATCACAGCAGTTAGAGTTCTCTGTTGAAATCATGTAACTCAAACCTGATCCTTCTCTACAGCATGAATTCAACCTGTGTGGTAAATTTGGTCTCCCTGGTTTGGAATGTTCTGGAAGTGTAGGCATCCTCTACTGCATCCCCTATCTCTTCAGTTTACTGTGGTTACTTCTCTCATCCTTGGGCTTATCATGCACTAGCCTCTGTACCTTTCAACAAGGATTATATGTGAACCCCTCTGAAGAAATCCCCTGGAGTCCCTTTCATTTGGCTTGAGGTACAGTGGGAATGAGAGAAAATATCCAGTCTACATCATCTCCCTGACTCTCTATAAAGTATTCTCAACTCACCAGGCTTAGGGCATCCATCTTCTGATGGAAGTGTAAGGGGTGAGTGGTGAGGATGTATTTGCATAACTAACTTTGGACCAACTCTCACAAATCACATATAGGTACTTCAGCATATCTCTTTGGCATACTTTACAACCTTTCTCCTCAGGTTTAGGGCTTCAGCTAAATCTGTGTGACAACAGGAAATTTCCTACCAAGCATATACTCTTCTGTATGCCAAGGTACTTTCTTGGGTTGCTCAGTTTTAAACTGAAAGAAGCAGAATTCATTTTTGGGCTGTGGTAGAGTCACTACAGCGTACTCTGCATTTTCAAATTTCAGCTGTCTTTAATTTTTAACAATGATGATTCCCTCTTTCTCTTCTCTCTTCTTCCCCCATCCCTCCACTATGTACATAGGTTTACATATGAGCATTATGGAAAATAGTGGTATATTAAGGGTTATCTAGAGAAAGAGAACTCTGTTCAGTAATTGGTTCATGTAATTGTGGAAACTTAAATATTCAAAGCAAGCTGGAAATTCATCTCAGAGTTGATGGTGGTCTTGAGTCTAACATTTACAAGCTGAGTCAGCAGACTGTAAACTCAGGGAAGACTTCTGTATTACAGAGTGTTAGACAATTTTCCTTTTGCAAAACTTCAGCTTTTATCTTAAGGCCTTCAATTAATAAGCTGAGCCTTACCCCTATCATGAATGACTTACTAAAGTTCACTGACTGTAAATGCTGGTCACTCTTAAAAAATGCCTTCAAAGCTACACCTAGATGAGGGTTGATCCTATAGTTTGTCTAGACTGACAGAAGTAATACCCATAGCTAAGTAGAACTGTGGACTTTTCTTTCTTTCCTTAACTTATTTCTCAACAATGTAAAAGGCCAAGACCTGTTTTTATCACCCCAAGCATTCACCTCTCATTGTTCATGGACAAAGTGACATCAGACTATTAAGCATTTGGTCATGTAGTGCTCAGGTTTACATCTGTCTTCCTGACTAAATTGTGAGCCATTGAAGGCAGGTCTCACATCTGTTTTATTTACTATCACCTGTCCATTGGTAACAACTGGAGTTTGGGGAGGAGAAACTGAGGGAATAGTTGTAGTCATCCAGCCCATTTAACCAGGCTCGGGAAGAAGACTTAGGAACAGAGACTAGGAAGACACAATCAATAGGTATATGCTACAAAATTCCCATTTTCAGTCTCAAAACCAAGCAAGGTGGCTGAAGTAATGTGGGGTGAAGATCAATGTAGCAGGAAGGTCATCAACAGACATCTTATTCTAGGGTAGTTTATTTCTTTACATTATCACTATGTGTAGAAAGAATCAGGGAGAAGTAATATTGTACAAACAAGCGACTGTGTCTTAATATTTTGACAAGCTGAGGATTAAAATACACTTGTTAAAACTGAAGTGCAAAATGTTTCAAAGGGCTTTTGAAGTCAGGCTGTTTTGAAATTGGGAACTCAAGGACACTGGAAATGGAGAAAGCATTGTTTGTATTCAAGGCCAAAGGGGTTGATGGGAGGACCCGTGGGCTGTTTTGTCCTCTGTGTTGTGTGACCATGAGATTCTGGGAAAGAAATGAGAAACTTTCCTGCCCCTTGTATATCCTTACACAAATTCTGTGATTTCCACCCATTTTTCTTTCTTCTTTAATCAGTCAATTAGTATATCCGATGCCTGGGATGGGGGAAAGTAGCTGAAAAGATAGTATGGAGTTTTCTGCAGTTCGTTTTCTTCAGGCCTTGGATTTAACACCAGGCTAGTCTCATTTCTTCCCTGCCTCCACGGGGTGTAGTGTTCATGGAAAACGAATTCTGTGTGGCTAGAACTCATGTGGCTACCATGAAGCCCACAGTTAGTGTAAGGATGGAGGAGAGGTAAGAAGAACAAATCTACTCATTGCTGGTCAGGCGGAAATATCACAGTAGGTGCTCTCTCTCTGCCACTTCTCACTTACTCCATGGATGGAAAGTGATGCTCTTCTTCTTCTTCTTCTTCTTCTTCTTCTTCTTCTTCTTCTTCTTCTTCTTCTTCTTCTTCTTCTTCTTCTTCTTCTTCTTCTTCTTCTTCTTTACAATCAGAGGAATGTAGATTTATCTAGAAAAAAGAAAAGAATTTAAGTGACTGTCTTTTTCTCTCTTTCTGCTTCTGTCGCTGTCTCTCAGTCTCTGTGTTGTTGAGGAAACTAAAGTTCAAAAATTTTTAGTGATTTGTATCGGTTATCAACAAGAAATTAATGGATTTGGAATTGAAACCCATTCGATCTCAAACATTTGTTGCTCTTCTCTACTGTTTCCTGCCTATGTTGCAAGTAAATGAATATCTTGTAAAAAATGACAATAAATTCTGCAATATGACTAGACTCTCAATTCTCCAAATATTGTCTTTCTCCCTTGATCTATTGGTAGACTCTGAAATACACCCATGTACATACATAAACACAATTACATGCCCCTTAGGGCACCCTGTGAGCTGAATGTGTAATACATACATAGGATGTATACATTGTCCCCTGTAGTACTACTTACAATTCTAAAGGGTAGGTAATGTAGTTCATACTACTGAGAAAGAAACAGAGACTTAGACAGGCATATTCCTTAAGGCATGTATCAAGTAATGCAGCTGAGATGGGAAGCTATGCACATGTGCAGTCAAAGCTATGTTGTTAGTCACAAGTGCTATAGTACCACTCAAGAAGCAAATAATGAGAGGGTTCCCTGTAATTGCACTATAATTGGTAACATCTACAATAATAATAAAAATCACATGTCTTCTACATAAGGGTGCTCCATCAGTTGTTGGAACTAAACACATAAAACAGGCAATTATATGATTTGATAAAGCAATGATGGATATTAATGTAAGGCCACCATAAGCAGCAAGTGTAAAACCAGTTCACATCCTCATCACAGCAGTTCAGTGGACAGACTATTACTTTTCTCCCATCACAGGGTTTGTGCTTATTGAGGATTATGTTAGGAAAGGAGGCTCTTGGGGAAAGATGACAGGAATATTAGTCAGTGAGAAAAAGCCTATCAGATGCAGACAGCTGAACAGGAGAAGGCACCACACAGAAGGGGAAGTGTGTGTTTAGACACACAATGGAGAAACGAAAGTGTCATGTGCAGGAAAAAAAAAAACCACAGATGTTCAGTGATGCTGAGATCTGAGAGAAAGAAAAGGTGTATGGAGAGTTCGGTCAGAGAGGATTTTTTTTTTTTTTTTTTTTTTTTGTTAAAAGTGAAAACGATTTCTTGACCGATGGTTATGGACCTATGAGAATCTGAAGAAATATATAAACTTTTCAACAGAGAAATAATGTGCACTGGGACTGTGTACAGAGCAACCCACCATGCACTTACACAATTTCATGTATGACTTATATGGCTGTCCTGAGTCTCTAGGATGTAGACTAGGGAGTATTTCTGTTATAGAGAATGCTACAGTATTATGTACTTAGAAATGGAGGAAGTTGGGATACTGGATGGTTAACTTTTTTTCCTGAGGAAAATGTTGCTCCTTGTACTTGAGATTATTTGCCCATTTCTGATTTTCCTCCACCTATTTTGAAAGCTGTTCTGAACAAATGAAGTGGTACGTGATATGACAGAGAAGAAGGATAAGGCAGAAGGAAACAACCCCACTTCTTGGGTGTCTAATGAGTCCCAGGTGATTGACATATTTTATCTTAATAAGTTTTCACAATGCATCTTCAAAATTCATTCTTATGTTAGAGAAAAGAGAATGGAAACATATTTAAAAAAATCCTGATTCATCTTCATTCAGTTAAAGGGAGTCCCAGATATGAACCCAGAATTGTTTTTTTCTAAAGCCCCATGTTTTGTACATAACACTACTCAACATCTTGGAGACAAGAATATGATGGTTTCTATGGCATTTCCCACACACTACCTTTCTTTGCCATCTAACAGACTCAACAAAGAAAAACCTCAGATTCTCTTTCAGTAAATGCTTGGGTAATAAAACAGTTTGGCATTTTATTTGTCTGTCTTCTCAAGTTGGAGTTTTATTTACTGCATGAGTTTTATGTAAGTTAATAAAAGTCAATAAACTCAATATTCCAGAAATCTTTTGCAATTTAACATCTAGATAATTAGGGTAACAAAAGGAAGTTAATTCAATGCTAGTTTATGAAGGTGATTAACTCAATTCCATTTGTCTCCTTGAAGAGTTTCAATAGAAAGTATTGTGCATCTTCTCCATCTAAGGAGATAGATGCAGGAACAAAAGATACGCTATGAACTCTTCCAAACCACCAAGCCCTTTTAGCTAAGTATGGCAGCTTAATTAAAGTTATTTTAAGTAATAGTTAATTATGCTTAATTAAAGTAATTATGGAATTAGCCTTGGGAATTTGAATGAACCACAATGCAGACATGTTTGGCCTCTTCAGATCAAGTATACTAGCTTTCTTAGATCCCAAAATACCTCTGTATGTGTGAATCAGAGACAATATGACATGAAGCCTGGATCATAGCTTTGATTATCCAAAACTAACACTAACAATGAGTAACTGAATGATGGATATAAATATCTGTGTATGTATGAATGATGTCACAGAGTGTACTATGTTTTCTCCCAAAGTACAGTGTGTGAGAGTATATTAAATTTGATTTATTTTAATGTAGGATTACTTTGGGGAAAGCAAATGAAGATTAAAGGTCTAGAAGGCAATGCTGTTTATGTTTTCAAGGACTAAATTGTCCTTTTTTGTACATGCATTATTCATATTTACCAGATGCTTTAGGGATTCTGGCTGACTTTAGGAAAGATCTAGCGTGTTATTACTTGGAGATATGATTTAAACTGAAACATCTAGGTCTGGCATTGTTACCACTGTGGTCTTGATTTAATAAGAGCCACTGGATATGTAGGCAAATGGATAGTCTTCCCTGGGTCTTGGTAGTGCTTGCTAATAACATCCCTTAATGGCTTCTTGGCTTTCCTGAAGTTGAAAATCTATCATTATGTTTATTGGGAGAATTTCTAGTGAATTATAATGAGAATGATTCTTAAAGTACAGTGTCCCAGAATCTTTCAAGTTCTATTTCCTCAAATTTCATTTCAGATTTCCAAAGTATTGTCCATCTAACTGACACTCTCAGAAATAAAATAGTCTCAAGAAGGCTCGTGACTGACATAAGCCTCCTTCTACATGTTCGGCCTCCTTAGTTACCTCATTGGTTTGTCTGGTGCGTAAATCTCTCTGTCCTCTATTAAAATGAGTGTTGTTTGTCGTAAATTTTTATTGAGTATAAGGCACACTTGAATGGAGGAGTGGGCTGGAAGCCACAGAGATTAGGCCATATAGCAGGGAAGACAAGAAGAGACCCTTTCTCAAATGCTATGGAAGATGAGGACTGTCACCTGAGGTTGTCATGTGACCTGTACATAAGGACTGTGGCACATGCACACACACACACACACACACACACACACACACACACACACACACACACACAGTAGAGAAAATAAGAAGTTCTGATACTCACTTCTCAGGGTTTGTTTAGAGGGGGCCACATTGGTCATTCCCAGTAGTAGAAGATCACAGCACAAAGGGCTCTTAGTAGAGTATCTAACTTTCTCAAAATTTATCAATCAGCTCATGAATCTCCCTGAAACTGGGAGATACATTTAAAGCATTGATCAACTATTATAATGAATTTATTTTTATTTTAAGTAGAAATGTAGTTGCCACTTAATAAAAAATTTATAGTAATTCATGTTTATTATATAAAAGGTCAGAAAACACCACATAAAGGAAAAATATTAACAAACAAATACACCCCACTGGCTAGAGTTAAATGTAGCAGAGGTGCTACAGAGGTCAAGTACAACAATTTTCTGTATTTCTGGGTAGATATCTGAAAGAAATTCTTGGTGTGCTAGGTTGAAAGTAGGAAGCGTGTAAATATGATGTTGTTAGTTATTGCCTTCCTCCCCATGCAGAGACAGGTTTTTATTATTTCTTTCATTGAAAATATTTTTTTTCATACAGTATATATATAATGAGTTTCCCTCCTTCTATTCCTCTCAGATCTTCCCCACCTACCATCCCATCTACATCCACCCCTGTCTCTCATTAGAAAACAAACAGGCATCTGAAGGATAATGATAAAATAAAATAAATTAGACAAAACAGTAACAACAACAACAACAACAACAACAACAACAACCAAAACCAAACCAGAACAGGAAAAAACAGGAACTAGAAGAAAAAGAGCTCAAGAAAAGGCACAAGAAGCAGATATAAGTCCAGAGACCCACTTGTTTGCGCTCTCAGGAATCCCATTCAAATAAAACTGAAAGCTATAATTTATAAGCAATGGACCTGTAGGATAAGAACTAAAAAAAAAAAAATAAAAGGAAACTATATATATAAAAGCCCTGATAATTATGGCACAAGGACCCTCAAATGATGCTGAGTTCTTGTTAGAGATGGAGATGTATGTTCCCTTTTCCTTTCAACTCTAGGACTGAAAGACCCTTGCAGGCCCTGTGCTTCCTGCTTTAGTCTCCGTGAGTTCATGTGTTATCAGTCCTCTTGGATGTAGAAGACCTTGTTTCCTTGGTGTCCTCCATCCTCTCTGGCTTTACACTCTTTCTGCCTCCTCCTCTTTAGGGTTCCTTGAGTCCTGAGGGGAGGGATTTGATGAAGATATTCCTTTTAGGGCTGAGAGCTCTGAGGTCTCCCACTCTCTGCATATTTTGTGTCTGTGTGCCTCTTTGTATTTGTTCCATCTGCTGCAAAAGGAAGCTTCTCTGATGATGGTTGAACAAGGCACTGATCTAGGAGTGTAGCACAACGCCATCAGGAAACATTGTATTGTTATGTTCTTCTAGTAGCACAGTAGTACTTGGCTTTCTTCTAGGTCCCTGGGCTATCTAGTTTCAGGTTCTTGTCACTCAGGCAGTGTTGGGTATGGGTTCCATCTCAAGGAGTGGGTTTTATGTTGAATCAGATGTTGGTTGGTTACTCCCACAAGCTTGTGCTCCCATTGCACTAGAATATCTTGCGGGGAGGGCACCATTTTGGATGGAAAGGTTGTAGCTGGGTTATTGTTTACATTTCTCCCCGGTAGTGTGAAGAGTACCTTCCAGTTCCTACAACGCTAGACCATAGGTGTGAATGCTCTAGGTTGGCACTTGTTCAACTTCTGTTCAATGAGTTGTGTAGAAGTTGTTTTCAGCAATGGGGCTTTGCCTTCAGTTTGTGGAGATATCCTTGGCAACAGCCTGCGTATTTTGTGGGTTCCCATAATTAATGGATCAAGAACTTAATTATGTGTAAATCATTGCTGGTACTGGAAGCTTCAGTTGATTACAAGATGGCCAGTTGGGGCCAAAGTAACCTATGGGTTCCCAGGGAACCCCTTCATACCTTCAAAACCAGTACCACTTGCATGATTTTTACACTACCAAGTTTGGCTGCCAGCAGGACATAAAAGCTCAGCCATGTCTGGAACACAGATTATGTATGCTGACTCAGAGGAAATACTTTCTGGAAGATTTCACCTCAATGATACTGATCTCTCCTAATCATTGCTAATTTTTTAGCTCCAGCTAACCTGCTCTAGTAAAGTAAAGGTTTCACTTCATTGGTGCTGGTCTCTTGTTAATCATGGTTGACTCTTCAGCCCAAGCTGACCAGAATGACAGAATCTTAATTCAATATAGCAAATGACCTCATAGATAGAGTCTTTGAAATTTCCTTTGAAACTTCACAAGCCAGGCCTCCATTTTCTTCATGGCTTTCAACATTCTTATCTTCCAAGCTCCTATAGAACATCCCACTGAGTTCTCCATACTCAATGACTTTTATAGCTAAAAGTTCCAAAATGCTTCCACAATCCTCTCCAAAACATCATCAGTGCTGTCAGAGCAATACTCCACAATGCTGGCACCAACTTGTCCTAGTTGGGGTTTCTATTGCTGTAGCTTGCTCAGTTTGCTTTCCTGGGGAAGATTGTGCTCCTGCTGTCAACATTCCTTAGTTGCCTGAAGTTCTTTGTCTAGAATTGAGTCTTCCTGAGCTTTCCTCCTTCCTTGTTAGTATGTCTGTTGATGCTATCCTTGTTCAGGTCTTCTTTTGGCATCCATGTTGGTGAGACTTCATGGGTATATCTTCTCTGACATTTCTAGGAGATGCAATCTCTCAGCATACTTCCTATTCCTCCTGCTTTTGGTCTTCTCTTCTGCAATGTTCCTTGAGCCTTAAGTGCAGGGGTTATTTTCTAGATGAATAAACTGGATTGGGCTCTCCAACTCTGCCTTTTGGTCAGTTGTGGTCTTCCATGATGGTCTTCATCTGCTGCAAAGAGAAGTTTCCTTGGTGAGGGGTGAGAACTGCACTAAGTTAGACTCTGGAGAAGGATGTGTCCATAGCAGTTTCTTTACACGTTTCCTCTGTTTCATCAATGTGGCATCAGCTCTGTCTGCTCTGCTATATTATTTGTTCTGAATATTTGATTTTAGCAGTTGCTTTTCATTTTGGTAAGTTCCAGCTGATTCTTTTTTGTACCTCTCTGGGCATTCTTGATAGCCCTTTGTGTCTTTCTTGGATGCAGCAGAACAATGGGTCTGTTTTCTGTTCCAATCTGTTAGTCCATGTCTTTTTATTGGGGAATTGAGACCATTAATATTTAGAGTTATTATTGAACAATGTTTATTAACTTTTGTTATTTGTTGTAGTGGTATATTTTTTCCTTCTCTTGATTAACTGTTCTGGGATTATTTATTCATTTTGTCCTTTTGGGTGTAGTTAACCTTCTCTTCAGCCTAAAATTTTCCTTCTATTGTCTTCTGTAGATTTATGTCTATCAAATGACTTAAATTTGTTTATTTTTTTCATGAAATGATTTTCTTTTTCTTCTCACTGTGATTGATAGTTTTGGTAGTATAGTAGTTTTGGTAGCATGTGTGATCTTTCAGCTCTTTTCTAGGCCTTTCTAGCTCTTAGAGTCTCCGTTGAAAAGTCAGATTTAAATAATCTAATTTAAAAATAGGGTATAGATCTAAATAGAGAATTCTCAACAGAAGAATCTCAAATTGTCAAAATCATTTAAGGAATTGCTCAACATTCTTAGTCATCATGGAAATGCAAATCAAAATGACTCTGAGACACCATCTTACACTTGTCAGAATGGCTAAAATAAAAACCACTGATGACATCTTATGTTGGAGAGGATGTGGAACAAGGGGAATACTCCTCCACTGTTGGTGGGAGTGCAAACTTGTACAGCCACTTTGGAAATCAATATGGTGACTTCTCAGAAAATTGGGAATTAATCTATGTCAAGACCCAATGATAACACTCTTGGGCGTATGCCCAAGGGATGCTCAATCATACCACAAGGATACTTGCTCAACTATGTTCATAGCAGCGTTATTCATAATAGCCAGAACCTGGAAACAACCTAGATGTCCCTCAACTGAAGAATGGATAAAGAAAACCATTTACACAATGGAATATTACTCAGCTGTAAAAAACAATGACATCATGAAATTTGCAGGCAATGGATGGAACTAGAAAATATCATCCTGAGTGAGGTAACCCAGACTCAGAAACACAGTATGTACTCACTCGTTAGCAGATACTAGATGTAAAGTAAAGGATAACCAGACTACAACCCACTGCTCCAGAGAAACTAGGTATGGAGGAGGACCCTAAGAGAAATGCATGGATCACCCTGGGAAGGGGAAATAGATGAGATCTCCTGGGTAAACTGGGGGAGAGGGATAATAGAGAGGAGGGGGTGGGGGATGGTCAAGCTGGAGGAGGGACGGAGTGGGAGAACAAAGAACAATGAAAGAGACTCCCAGCTAAGACAGGGGCTGTCATTATGAAGAGATTGCCTTGCATCTCAGAAGACAATGCTGACACTGTTAAAGACAATGGGAATATTTGAAGTTGTACTAAATGTATTTTGTATCATGAGATGAACATGAGCCTATGGGTGCCAAGGGACTGCATGTGATAATTTGAATGAGAAATATCGACCATAGACTCATGTATTTGAAGACTTGATCCCTGATTAGTCATACTATTTGGGGAGATAATGAAACTTTTAAGAGGTGGAGCCTTGCTGGAGGAAGTACGTGGCTGGGATAGGATGTAGGGTTTATAATCTCACCCACTTCTGGTGGATGCATGAAAATGTATTCTCCCTGCTTGCTGTTCCTGCTGCCATGCCTTTCTTATAATTATGAATTATATCCCTCTGGATCCTTAAGCTAAAATAAACCCTTTCTTCTTCGGTTATGCTTCGTCATGGTATTTTATCATAGCAACAGAAAAGTAACTAATATGCATATCTATGTTTATATCTTTCCTGCGGAATAATTTTTTCCCACCTAGTTAGCAATTGTTTTTTTTTTTTAATAGAACTTGTCACAATTCTTTCCTGAGGATTCTTCTGTCCATTGGTGAGATTGTACCAGGTTCAGCCTACTTTCTATGTTCCCATGTTTTTGCTTAACCAGGCAGTGTTGGGGGTGGTACCTTCCATAAATTCCCTGGCTAGTCACTCTTAGGTGCAGGTGGAGTATCTCAGCTTCAGGGTTTTTTTTTGTGTGTGTTTGTGTGTGTGTGTGTGTGTGTGTGTGTGTGTGTTGTACTTCCATGTTCGTCCACAAACATTTATGCTTCAACCTTTGTTGTGTCAACAGTGGACACAGCCCTTGGATGCTTCTCTGCAGTTCATTCATTATTTTTCTAACTTGTTCCTAGGTGCTTGTGCCCAAGAATCCTCCCTCTACTTTTCAATTGTTCTGATACTCTTTTTTTTCTTTCAGATTTCTCCTGTTCTTACTCCATGTCTATCTTAGGAATAGTCTATTCTTTTCCTTTGAGATTAAAATTCCATCATTCTTAACCTTCCCTTTCCTTCTTCCAAAACCTCTCATGTATCCTTCCTTGCTCTCATTCAAGTTCATGGCATCTTTGTCTTTAATTGTTCACACACACATACACACACAACTTGCTTAGTCATATAATATTACTCCTATGTATATGGTTTCAGGGCTGACAGTTTGCTATTGGATAACCACTTGGTGCTCTCTTCCCTGGGGAAGACTATTTTATTTCATTCTCAGCACTCTTCAGTTGACTGTAGTTGTTTGCCTGGGGTTTAGGCCTCATGAGCTTTTCTCCTTTTAGGTTAGCATGCCTATCATTATTGTCAACTAGATTCTAAATGTTTATCCATATACCCACAGATAAATGTACTTCATTCTTAATGAAAGTAACTTCTCTTCACAATAGAGGGAGAACATTACAGAAATCACAACTGATCAAGATGCAGAGCTGTGGATCCCATTCCCAACTGATATATTTATAACACAACGACTGGGCTTAAAGTTCAGGGATCATTGCAGAAGAAAGGGGGAGGGGTTGAAAGAGACAGAGGAATAGAAGTTTTGCTTGAAACTGTGTCTTCTGGAAATGTCAGAGAAGCTACACCCATGAAGTCTGATCAACATGGCTGCCTAAACAAGATCTGAACAAGGAGTTTATTCTTTTTTTTCATCCTGCCTGATGATCCTTCACTACTTTACACAAAAGCAGTTTCTGACCCAAGATCTTGCAAGGACCTTGAAAAAAAAAAACTATCCATGGATATTTTAGTGTCAATTTTTTAGAGGAAAAAAACCCCCAGGCATACATATTTTGTCATTGTCTGTGTTAGTTAGGAATATATTAAATGCAATCTAAGATCTTTATATAGATGTGTGAGCTTATTGGGAGGAAGCTGTGGGCATTATTATTTATAGCTCACATAATTAGATAGTGCTTAAAACAGAGTAGATGCTCAATAATGTTCAGAAATGTCACTAAAATGATTTTTTGATGTCAGCTACATATTTGGAATCTTATTATATAATTCCAAATAGGTAGTGAACTTTGCAAATTTTATCTTATTGCTGAGGATGGAGTATGAGCCAGATAGTATGCTAACTGTATTATATATATTCTCTTTCTCAGTACTCACACTACCTATGTAACAGAAACTGTTCTTAAAATTTGAAAAAGGAGAAAAACTGGGTCTAAAGAAGTTAAATAGTTTGTTTCAGCTCACAAATTGCTAAATAATAAAGCCAATTTCTGATCCTTCTGTCTCATTCTTAATCTCATGAATGCTATAGATTCTAAGTAGCTAGAAAACTTATATTCTAAAAATTGATACTTGTATTGGTTTAAAAATATAAATGGGGACTACTGTATCTCAATTTTAACATTAGAGGCAATATATCAATTTATCATCCAGATGCTTTGCTACTCTTACATTTGTTTTAAATTTACTTAGGTTTGTTATAATGTACCTAACATCATCAGATGAGAATAAAGAGAGACATTAATTTTATGACTGTTTTATCTTGTGTATGGTGCCAGGACTCCTAGCTCTGTGGAACCAGTCCCACTGAAGTCAATGACTTGTCACAAGCACACTGTTCTCGGGTTCACAGCATAAAGAAGTACGTGTGTATACGTACATGGAGAAAAAAGTTGTGGGATATTTGTAGACTGAGAAGATGTATTGCTGTGATTGGTGCAGTAAAAAGCTAAACATCCAATAGCTAGGCAGGAGAGATAGGTGGGACTTCCAGGCAGGGAGAGGAAGAGAATAATTGAGGCACAGGAGATGCTAGGAGACATGGAGAGTAAACAGAAGGTACAAGATGGAAGAGAGGTAACACCATGTGATAGAATGTAGATTAATATAATATAGGCTGAACTTTCATAATAAGAAGTCTCTCTGTCATTATTTGGGATCTGGCTGATGGGATAGAAAAAGATTTAATACACAAAAATATTCAGGTTTATATAAGATTTAATGCATTTAAGTCCATTTAATACCTTTTATATGATATACTTTTTACTTTAATACTTTTAAACATGATTATAAAACACCAAAAAATTTGCTACAATAGCTCTAAAAAGTTAAAACATTTAGAAGATTTGAGATTAGGAGTTTTCTGTACACTCAGTTTTTATGAGCTAAGCAAGTGTGGGGGTATTGTGTTCCCCAAACTATTGTGTATGCTAATAAACTTATCTGGGGTCAGAGAACAGGACAGCCACAATATGAAACATAGAGGTTAGGCAGTGGTAGCACACGCCTTTAATTCTAGCATTCCAGAGACAGAAATCCCTCTGGATCTCTGAGTTCAAGGCCACATTGGAAACAGCCAGGCACGGTGATACACACCTTTAATCCCAGAAAGCCACACCTTTAATCCCAGGGAGTGGTGGTAGAAAGCAGAAAGGTATATAAAGCGTGAGGACCAGAAACTAGAGGCATTTGCCCTGGAGAGGCATTTGGCCTGGAGAAGCATTTGGCCTGGTTAAGCTTTCAGGCTTCTAGCAGCAGTTCAGCTGAGACCCATTCTGGATGAGGGCTCGGGGCATCCAGTCTGAGGAAACAAGACCAGCTGAGGATCCAGCGAGGTGAGATAGCTGTGGCTTATTCTGTCTCTCTGACCTTCCAGTGTTCACCCCAATACCTGGCTCAGGTTTGATTTTATTAATAAGAACTTTTAAGATTCATGCTACAAGCAAGGGTGCTTTTCCTTACAATAAATTATTTCCTTCCTAATTGGTCAACACAGGACAAACACATCATTATGCATACAGGAATATTACTATAGTATAAAGTTGTGCACAAGTGTACTGTGCGGTTTAGCTTTTGTCAAATTGACACAAACCCACACACATTTGTGAAGAGGGAATCTCAGTTGAGGAACTGCCTCCATCAGATTGACTTGCAGGCCAGTTTGTGGGGGGATTTTCTTGATGAGTGATTGATGTGGGAGGGCCCAACTCACTGTGGGCAGTTCAGTCTTTTGGCAGGTGGTTCTGGGTTCTATAAGAGAGCAAGCTGAGCAAGCCATAAGTAGCAAGCCAGTGAGCAGCATTCCTCCAGGGTTTCTGCTTTAGTTCCTGCCGTGACTTCACTGCAAGCTGCCCCCTTCTCTCAAAATTTCTTTTGGTTATGGTGTTTATTCAGTAGAAACTTAACTAGGACAGCAAACCAGACCCATCTGGAGCACTCAAGGTAGTTTGTTTCTGTATGAGCCAGAATTACCTTGTTGTGGATTTGTTCTGTCTTTTGCAGAGCCTCCCTGCAAGGCCACCCTTATGGAGTCTCTTCAGAAGTTCCATTGATGGAAGTGATTATGAAATTTTTCCCACTCTGAAAGTTTTATTGCTGATAAAGAATTATATTTTTCTCTTCTGCAATGCAAGAGAGTCTTTAATCTCAAAGTGATAAATGAATTGCATTATTCAGAACCTTCTCTTTAAGATTAAAGGGTGTCGGTGCCCAAAGCCTATTCAGAACCTCTAGGCTTCTCAGCTAATGTAAGGTTAGAGTTGCCCAAGCAGAGAGCAGAGATCAAAGGCATCTTGTGACATCAGGAATCAATCTAGCAAACCACAGTGGCTGCTGAAATAGAACACTGCCAGCTGTTGACCCAACACCAGGAGGTTCAGAGTTATTTCACAGCAAGCTCAAGTGAATTTTTTCTTGTTGATGTGTGGCACTCTCTGTGACTGGAACATGGTGACAAATGCCGAAAGGGAACTACTCTGTCAAGATTTGGCTGGTGAATTATGGGGCAGGCTGGTGTGTGCCTGCTTAGAAGACTCAGGGTAGGTGGAATAGAATAGAATATCATTACCAGTTCAAGCTAATTTACAGTATTACCAAGTCATATGTTAGGGCTCAACAGCATGACTGTCAGTCTCCTTTAGGAAAAGATGTGTGAAAAATATGTAGACAGAGTTTAAGAATACCCACTTAAAGAAAAGAGAGTTGAAATGAGTAATTACGGAGATTGAACAAGTTAATATTAGGACAACCATAAACCAAGAATAAGCAAGAAAGAGGAAAATGAGTTGGTTAGAGCTATGTTTTCTTACTATACTCTATGACCCTTTGGTGTGGATATTTATGGAAATGAGGTCTAAAGTGTCTCAGGTTAAATTGTATGCTGAGATTTTTATGTTAAAAATCAGAGCTTTCTGCTGGGGAGATGGTCAGTGAATAAAAGTATCTGTTGCTCTTGCAAAGGACCTGGGTTCAATTCCTAGCACCCACATTGTGACTTACAACAAACCATAACTCCAGTTCCAGGGGATCTGTTGACCTCTTCTGGCCTCTGCAAGTACCTTGCTTATACATGCTCAGCATAAATAAATGCAGGAAAAATGCTCATAGATTTAAAATCAAATAAAAACATTTAAAAAAATCTGACCTTTACAGATGAGTTAGATAAGTGAGATCCCAGAGTTCGAGCAAGACTTTCTAGAGCATTGGAAGGGGACTTCAAGTTGTAACATATTAAGGATGATATAAAATACATGTTAGGATTTTTGTTTGGTATCTTAAATTCTTTAAAAAGTGGTTCTCATTCATGTCTTAGGGGTTATAAAAGAAAGTACTATAGTCTTTCTTCCTGTCTCAGCCACCTCATTAACTTTTTACAGATAAAAGACTCCCTAATATATCCCTCTGGATATATTCTCCATACCATTGCCTCACAAGAGAGGGTACCACACTTCATCTAGATCAACTTTTAAGAAACATAAGTTGATTGTCTGAAAGAAGAACATGACCTTGAGAATATAGAGAATGAAAGACCAACACATGAACAAAACCTTAGTCATGTGAACATAAATAAATATTAGAAAGAACACTATGCCCAGAATGAACTATGCGACATAGGACATATAGGACTGACTGATCCTCTGTATCTCACTTCGTTGTTTGACTATGTTGCCCAGTTTTAATAAAATAAAAAATTACACTTATATGATGAATGTATAAAAGAGGGAAATATAACAGCCTACTAATATTGTCAACTTCAATTCTGCTACAAGTTTCTTTATCAGAGTGGAATATTCTCATGACCATAGGCATATTTGACCTTGGGGCAGATAATACAGAAATTATTATGGTTTGGATGTCCCCCATATAACCAGTCTAAGCCCCTAACTAGTGTTTTTCTTGAAGGGGAGGTTCTGGAGATGTTAGGAGATGTGATCCAGATGAAATAACAGGTCCTGATGGGGTATTGTCACTGCTGCCTTTCTGGTGGGATTGCAGCTTCCTGACTGCAGTGGGATGGAGGATGAAAAAGTTCCTCCTCCACATTCTCTACTGAACAGGCTGTCTTTTCAAGGCCTAACAGCCATGGGCTGAAACCTCAGAATCAGTAAGAAAAATAATTTCTCACCCTAAGTTATTTATCTCAGCTACTTTGGTCACAGTGCTGAAAATATAATAATATAGGACATGTAGTTTTGATTAAACCTACTAAAGCACAGCATGGCTGACTTTTCTGATAGTGATGGACTTGCTCAGACTGCATATGTGTGCGTATCTATGTCTGTCTGTCTGTCTGTCCATCTGTCTGTGTGTCTATCCATCTCTCTCTCTCTCTCTCTCTCTCTCTCTC
>CABHPR010155862.1:6133-36784 GCA_902168415.1 Peromyscus melanophrys
GAGAGAGAGAGAGAGAGAGAGAGAGAGAGAGAGAGAGAGAAGTAGTGATAGAATGACTCCTAATAATATTCTGCTGTCCGCACAGATCAATGCCCAGTTCAGCCATCATCATCTGGATGTGATGTGGAGCAGATGTGAACAAATACAGAGACCCACAGCCAGACACTACCAGAGAATGAGAGACCTTGGAACACTGATTCCTAAATGAGTGTTTGGTATACTCATTCAGTACGCTCTCCATCAAATCCTTCTCTTCAGAACTCGAGGAACCTTGTGGAAAAGAAGACAGAAAGAGTATAAGAGCCACTATAAGAGCCAGAAGGAGTGGAGGACACCAAGAAAACAAGGATCGCTAAATCAACATGAGCAATCTCATATGAACTCACAGAAACTGAAGCAGCATGCACTGGGCCCACATGGGTCTGCATCAGGTCGTCTGCATATATATTATGGCTTCTTAGTTTGGGGGGATTCTTGAGTGTGCAAATATGTGGGTCTCTGATTCTTATACCTTCTCTTGGGCACTTTTCTTCCTGTTTGTTTGTCCTGTCCAACTTTGATGTGATAGTTTTTGGTCTATCTTGTGTTTTGTTTTGTTACATTTTAAAATGAATAAATAAATAAATGCAGCCCTTCAAGGAAGGTCTCATAAAAATAAATACATAGATAGGCAGATAGATAGAGATAGATAGATAGATAGATAGATAGATAGATAGATAGAGAGAGAGAGAGAGAGAGAGAGATAGATAGATAGATAGATAGATAGATAGATAGATAGATAGATAGATAAACTCTCCCTTACCAGAAGCCATCAGCTGCCAATAGCTTCTCACATGGGGGAAGGAGAGAAACCACTTTTATTGTTTTTTTTAGTAAGCATACAAAATAATGGGTTTTTCTGAGACGTTTTCATGAATACAGATCATCGTATTTTGCTCATGTTTGTACCCAATCCTTCTCCCTTGATTCTCCTCTCCCTCCCACCGGTCCCCTTCTGCAGTGCAGTTCCCTTTTGTGCTGTCCTGAAATGATGTGTGTCCGATATACGATATAGTATACATATTATATCTAGTGCCCTCAGTTCTTTCTGGATTTGGCTTATTTCAAAGCCATAGCATAACTCTTTTTTTTCAGTGGGATGTAGTAATGCTTGCCTTTTATCCAACTGCTCAAGAGGCAGAGACAAAAGAATCTCTGTGGGCACAAGGTTAATCTGTTCTATGTAGCAAGTTCCGGACCAGCCAGAGCTCAATAGTGGGGCATTGTCCTGAAAAAAATTCAAACCACCAAATAATTATTGAATTCCTAAACTTGAGGTTATGGTAACTAGCTGTCCCTGTTGGTAAGAACCAGGAAAGGGCCCTTTATAGTATACTGTGCACATGAGGCCTGGTATCCCATATCAGGACCTTCTCTTTGGAAAGTTCTTCAGTACTATCAAGGCCCCAACCCGTCAGTCTGAGCCTGGTACTGAACATGGAGGATGCCCTAAGCAACAGACATGGCTATGTGGAGCCTCAGGGTCCTGTGCCATGATCTGAAGCAAGAACTGACTCAGAGCCATCACCAAGGGATGTGTTCAAATTATGGGTCATGCATTTGCTGTTATTCCAGGCAGCTCTTAGTAGACAAGGGAGTAATACCTAAGTGGCAATGTGGCGCCATCCTAGGCACGATGAGTGAGAAGTACAATAAGCAGACCAGAATGTACTTGTTCACTCATAGGCACACATACACAGATGACTCTTTTTTACTGGGCAGAGGGGGAGGTGGGTTCTTATGCAGCCAGGATGGCCTTGAATATGCTATATGACCATGAACTTCCGACCCTCCTTCCTCTGCCACATGAATGCTGGAATTACAGATATGCTCCATCACCCCTGGTTTTTGTGGTGCTGGGAATTGAACCTGGGGATTTATACATGCTAAGCAAGCACTCTACCAACAGAGCCACATCCCCAGTCTCCAATATGCTTTCATATGACACCATTTATGTGGAATGACAGTCAAGACACCAATGTCTGTGCTGTCCCTGGAGCAGATAACGGGGAAGGAGGTTTTATACTCCATTCCTGAATTGCTAAGAATTGGCCTGCTGATCTGATTAAAAAAATAACTAAGCTATCCATTTGCTTAACAAATACTATGTAAAACTTCTAAATGCACAGAGTCAAACCTGGGGGCACAGCACTCAGCCTAGCGGCCTGATGCGTTCAAGGAAATGACCGGCAGCATGGCTGTCAGAATTTCTGTGCTGCATTCTCACAAGGTTTCCCAGAGAAGAGGGAACCCTGGCCAGCACAGGTGCTAACAACAAGCCCTGGGCTAAGGCCAGTCAAGCACAGGGCACATCCCACCTGTGGATCTGCACAGCAGAGCCTTTCCCACTATTACCAGAGCCCCATCAGCAATTCCCCTGATGTTTCCAACATAAGAATCTGACTGCTATGTGCTCCAATGTTGCCATCTTTGCCAGCCAGAACCAGGCAGCATGGGTGTGGGTCAGTCACAAGGTGCATATGCTGTTCAGAAGAGCAATGAAGTCCCAGCCCTACCACACTTTTCTACTAGAGCAGGGGTTCTCAACCTGTGGGTCAAGACCATTTGGGGGGGTGCTAATGACCATTTCACAGGTGTCACCTAAGACCATCAGAAAACATAGAAATTGACATTATGATTCTTAACAGCAAAATTACAGTTATCAATTAGCAATAAAAATAATTTTATGGTGTGCGGGGGGAGGTCACCACAACATGAGGAACTGTATTAAAGGGTCGCAGCATTAGGAAGCTTGAGAGCCACTGTACTAGAGTGAAGGGCAGCAGGGCTTTTCTGGAGCAATGCATACTTAGAGGAACTGTTCGCCTGCCATCCAGACTCCAGTGCAATCTGTCACTCCTGGTGCCTCTCTTTACAGAGTGGCTTTTCTCCACTAAAAAAGATGGGGGCTCAGCTTTGTTTCTGTGACACAGCTGGTTAGTTCATCCAGCTGTTAACTAAAAGGCTGGTGGTTGAAGTCTAACCAGGCTTGGTTAAGATTTTCCAAAATCTCTCCACCTGAGCATTGCAGCAATGCCTGCCAGTAGGCACAAAGCTCCAGGACCTGCCAGGACTCCTACCCCTCACCACTGTTGAATGGGGCCATTGTGGCTGGCTGGCTGCAAACCGCTCCTTCACCTGAGGTTCCTGACCTCCACTCTCCCTGTGGGTTCCGACCTGATGAAGATGAATGAAAGGGCAAAGCAGAGAAGGAGCAGGTGGTCAGCCTGTCTGTCCACTTGGAGAACAGCTTAGATGTCTTCAGCGGGGCACCTGACCTTACACAGAGGAAGGAGGCGACCACTCCAGGCCCAGGGCAGCGGGCACACAGACTCCCCCAGGGTCTCCCCAAGCTAGTCCCCCATCAATCACACCCCTGAGACTGTCACTGAGATCACCATCAGCCTTCAGCAGCAGCCAGCCACAGCCCACAAGGCTCAGTGAGAACCACATTTGACACAAAGCAGGCAACTCAGGGTGAGAAAACGCCCCTCCACTGGGCACAGCAAGCCTGTGCCACCAGAAAGAGAGAAGACTTCAAATGGAGATATAAGCCCACGGAGCCCAGCTCCATCCTAGACTCCTGCTGCCCCCAGGTGGAGAAGTCAGAGCTGGAATACTCTGTAACTGCACATCGTCCCCTTCCCCACCTGGCGCAGCTCAGCACAGTTAGCTTTCGTTCCTAAAGCCAGTTCTTACCCCCAGACAGCTCAGGAAGGCCCCTAAGACGTCTTTTCCACCTCTCACCATTTGCTAAACTGATGCAAAGAAAATGAAAGTTGAACAGGGTTCCCAAGGAGATACCCTGCTGTGTGCTGGAGCTGCAGCCAGGGAACAGCCCAACAGAGGTCAGGGAAGGGAGCCCAGGTGAGGGGCGTGGCCAGGACACACCCTCGGCCACAGCTGCTGTCCGTCAGGCCTCTTTCAAAAGACAGCACTGTCACATTTGAGGACAGGGAAGCCATCATACTGGGGCAGCCATATATCTGTGTCCTCCCAAGAAGCACTTGGCATTTGAATAGTTCTGGAAAGTTCAGGCTGACTTAAAAGTGAACTTGTTTATCATCTGTAAATCCCTGGGCAGTTCGCCGGGGAAGATAAGATACAGCTCTTGCTGTTCCGTGCAAGACGAGACAAAGCACACAACTCAGGCTGCACAGGAAGCGCGGGGCTTGCAGAGAGCAGGCGAAGTGACAGTTTATTAAAAAATATAGGCGATGCCGGGGAAAAGTAATATTGGGTTTTATGATTATTTCATACTGGGAATTGTTACATAGTTCTGTGGCTGTTTATTATATAACTACAGATTGCAATAATACATTTTGTAGCTTGTAAAGTTCTGAACAAGCAATTTTTGCAAAGCTACGTTTAGTAGGTTAGTTTGGGTTTTAAAAAAAAAAGTAGTGATAGGGGAATCTTATGTAAAGAAGAGAGAAAATAAGCCTCTGGGAGATTGAGAACTACAGTGTTGCTTCTCATTATTTCTTTACAGTGGACAGAGCCTGTTTGAATAGTGTCTGTCTGTTACATGCCTCAATCCAGCAGTTCTGCAATTCTGTCACTGGGTCACAGGCTGGAGCTGGTCCTCCAAGGAGCCTAGGAAAACAGACAAGGAGTCAATGACCAACACTCCCACAAGACCATAAGACTATGAGAAAACCTTCGAATTTATTCACAAAAGTTCTTAAGCATCCCCTGTGGTGGTATTGCGTTCCCCAAAATATTGTGCACCCTAATAAACTTATCTGGGGTCAGAGAACAGGACGGCCACTAGATACAGAGGCTAGAAAATGGTGGCACTCACGAGCCTTTAATCCTAGCATTTCAGAGGCAGAAATCCATGTGTTCAAGGATACAGCCAAGCATGGTGACTCATGCCTTTAATCCCAGGGAGTGATGGCAGAAAGCAGAAAGATATATAAGGCGTGAGGATCAGAAACTAGAAGCATTTGGCTGGTTAAGCTTTCAGGCTTTCAAGCAGCAGTTCAGCTGAGATTCATTCTGGATGAGAACTCAGAAGCTTCCAGTCTGAGGAAACAGGATCAGCTGAGGAATTGGTGAGGTGAGGAAGCTATGGCTTGTTCTGCTTCTCTGACCTTCCAGCATTCACCCCAATAACTGGCCTCAGGTTTGATTTTATTAATAAGAACCTTTTAAGATTCCTGCTACAATCCCCCATAAATGGGCACCAAAGTAGACTATAGATCAGACTTTGTGTGCCTGTAGTGTATGTGTGTTTATGTGCACTGTGTTTGTGTGGGTGCAAGTGCACATGTATGCATTTGGAGGCTAAGTGGAGAGTCTTCCTTGATTTCTCTCGGTCTTATTCTTTCAATGTTTATTTATTTGTATGTGTATGTGTGTGCACCTTAGTACATGTATGTGCACCACACACATAGAGATCAGAAGACATCGGATCCCTGCAACTGGAATTACAAGTGATTGTGAGCTGTCACATGGACACTGGGAACCAACCCTAGATCCCTTACAAGAGCAATTAAGTTAAGCTCTTCACCACCATGCCATCTCTCTAGCCCTTTTATCTCATTCTTTGGGCCAAGTTCTCTCACTGAAACCAGAGCTCACCAATTGACTAGACTGCCTGACCAGCAAGCTTTAGAGATCTGTCTGAGTAGGCATAACTTTACAGAATTCACAGGTAAGTCATACACCATCATGCAGACTCACAGTTGGGATTATTTCTAGGAAGGTGGCTATATGAGCCATTAGGACCCAAGAGGGGTTGCCATTCAATGACAGCCAATTCCCAGTCCTGATTTTAATCTATCTTTGTCTGTGGCATTGAGTACCTGGTCCTCTAAATGTAAAACAGGATCTCCATGAACTCTACCATATTAATACAAACAACACCCTGCCCAGCTAATCCCTATTGTTGGAGCACCTAAGCCCCTTTATCTGTGCTGACAGCATCAATAAACAAGATAAAAATCATATTAAATCTGCCAGCGGAGCACCTGGCTCTTATCTCAGAGTAGCCTGTTAGCTTGCCAACACTGCGACCTCCAGCCCAGTTGCATTTCCTGGAAATCTTTTCACAGAAAGTCACAATAAATTACCCTGTTGGACACAGACCAGACTATATCAGGTGGCATTTTGCCCCGAGTTTTCATTAAAAGGTTAGCCCTGTTTATCAGAACGCTTATTTTAAGGCACGTGAACTTAGACCATGAGATGACATTCATTGCTGTTTGGTGCATCTGACTGTCTAAGTTCTTGTTCTAAACCATGTTGTTTCCTCTGCAATGTGCAGAGGGTCTGCTAACCCAGGCAGCTCTAGATGAGACCAGAACAGACAGTCCCTTTAGGAGTTGTTTTTGCCTGTACAGTACTGGAATGCAGCCCATGGTCTTACCTAGGAAGCCTCAACTGAAGAATTGCCCTGACTGCTTTAATTAATATGGGAAAATTAATATGGCTGCACCCTGGGTGTGGGTGGCCCATTCAGGTAGCAGCCCAGATAAAAGGGTCATGGCGGAAGGAAGACCAATTGCCTTTTGCTCACTCGGCCTTCTTCCCTCTTGCCACGGGAGTTGACTAACTTGTTGCTGATGATGGCAATTCCTCTGCTGATCTCAGAGCCAGTGTTTCCAGGCTTCCACAGTTGACTAAGGATCAGCGGCTCTCTAGAACCTTGTAGGTTTTAAACACCATATTGGAGCTATGGCAGCACCCAGCCCATGGACTGAGCAACTACTGCTTCCCAGCCTCACCAGTGTGAGACAGCTGTTATTACTATTCTAACATAAACTGGCTTAATAAATTCCTTCAGACATGTGTGAACATATTCATCCTGTTGGTTCTGTTCCTCTAGAGAACACTAATACAGGCTCCTTGGAGGTTTAAGAAAAGTTACTATGAGGTCATAGTCAAGGAGGGGGACCCTAGCCCTATGGTGTCCTCATGGGGAAAGGTAGATTTTTTTAGGACAAAGACACCCAGAGAAAGGGTAGTATGATGATGGAGGCAGAAGTTAGAATGAGTGATGTAGCCATAAGCCAATGAGTGCCAAGCATTGGCCAGAAACCCGGAAGGGGAAGGAAGGAGTCTTCCCTGGCCCTTGAGAGAGAATGCTGATCTGTTAAGTTGACTTTGGAGTCCTAGCCTCCAGGATTTTGTGGAAATAGAGTTCTGAGCTACATAGCACAACGCATGGCCATTTATAGCAGCCATAAGAGGCTAACACGTCCTCCACGCTGGGGCACAGAGTCTGCTTCACTAGGGGAGTGTGAACGTTTACATGTATTTCCCAAAAAACACTCTCAAAAGGTAAAGAGAAACAAGGCAAGCATTTGCAGTAGGGCCGAAGGGAGAAGAGGAAGGGTCAGAGCCAGCTGGTGTGGGGGGGTGGCTGCCCCTAGCCGAACACTGTGAATTAGGAACTATATAATACAAACATGAAAAAGAAAAAATGGCCATCCATAAAAATTAGAAACAACCTGAAAGAAAAACTTGCCAGGGGACGAGCTGGTGGCCCCAGCACCCAGAGAAAACCTGCCGACATAGAGAAATTCTGAAGGGCAGCTGTCTGCCCTGACTTCAGTGTGGCATGACGTGGCTGGAGAGAAACCTAACTTTGCAGTTTTGTTTTTAGTAATAATGCTGATGGTTGATTGGCTTACGCGGTTACTCACACCCCCGCCCTGGAAAAGGAGCTTACATTTCTGCCCCACTGACAGCAGCATCAGCTGCAAGATCTGCAGAATTGCAGAAGTCTAGAAGATCCCACCCTCATGAACTAAGGATGGACCCTGCAGAAAAAGTGTTGTACCCTGCATGAGGAGTGTCCCCAGCGCATGTGTAAAGGGCTTAGTTTGCATCACACTGCACCACTGGGACATGGAGCCCTTAAGGATGGTAAAGCAATTGCAGCACACAGTAGGAACAGGTGGTGACATAATTATAGCACACAGAAGTTGGGTCATTGGGGAAGCACCTTGGCTCCTTCCTCTCTTTTTTTTAAAAAAGATTTATTGTGGTATATGTGTGTGGTCTGTATGATGTATGTGCATAGTGTGTGTGGTATATGTGTGTGGTGTGTGGTATATGGGTGTGTTGGTGTTGGGGGGAGGGTTGTTTATGTACATACCCATGTGAGTGCAGGTGCCCACAGAGTTCAGAAAGGAATTGTCAGATGTCCCGGAGCTGAAGTTACAGGTGGTTGTGAGCCCCTGATACAGGTTCTTAGGACCAAATTCTGGTTCTCTGGAAGGGCAGCAAATACTCTTAATGGCTTAGCCATCTCCAGCCTCTCAGTCTTTCTCTTTCTCTTTCTCTTTCTCTGTCTCTCTCTGTCTCTCTCTGTCTCTCTCTGTCTCTCTCTCTCTCTCTGTCTCTCTCTCTCTCTCTCTCTCTCTCTCTCTCTCTCTCTCTCTCTGTCTCCTCCCACTACAGTGTGCTGCCTCCCATAGACTCAAATCTCTGCTAGGCACCCATGGACTAAAAACTCTAAAACTGTAAGTCAAAATAAACCTTTCCTCCTGTTAAGTTGGTTATCTCAGGCACTCTGTGATGGGGGTAGAAACTGGATAACACAGGAATCGATGCTGTAAGAAGTAGGAGAGCTGGTCCAGGTCACCAAGGCTATCTTCTCTCTGCCATGATAACCCACCAACCTCAGAAATGGGGTGCTACATGCCTTGCCTTTGTGTAAGGTCAAAAAGGAACAGGGACATGGCCAATCCCCAGTGGACACAGAGGGAAGGAAAGATGAACCATTGTGGCCACAAATACTGTCTTGGGTTGTCATCTCCACAGCAAGACCTGGCTCATCTCCATCCAATTGCTCCAGTATATAATGGCGACATCATTGCAGCACACAGTAGGAACAGGTGGTGACATAATTATAGCACATAGTAGGAACAGGGCAACTCTGCTGCCAGGAACCAGGATCTTTAGTACAAAAGGGAAAAAAATAGAAAACCAGAGCAATTGAGTTTAAGCCCTGGGATTATTTGTTTAAATTGCTATTTTCAATCGGAACTCACATTTTTTCCTAAAACGTATATTTCCTACCTCTGTTCATTAAAATACCTAAAATAAGTAATACTCCAATAGCCTTGAGCACCCCAGCATTTGGGTAATGTAGCATGAGACTTAAAAGTTCTTATTAATAAAATCAAACCTGGGGCCAGTTATTGGTGTGAAATGCTGGATGGTCAGAGAGACAGAATAAGCCACAGCTATCTCACCTCGCTGGATCCTCAGCTGGTCTTGTTTCCTCAGACTGGATGCCCCGAGCCCTCATCCAGAATGGGTCTCAGCTGAACTGCTGCTAGAAGCCTGAATGCTTCTCCAGGCCAAATGCTTCTCCAGGCCAAATGCCTCTCCAGGGCAAATGCCTCTCCAGGGCAAATGCCTCTAGTTTCTGGTCCTCACGCCTTATATACCTTTCTGCTTTCTACCACCACTCCCTGGGATTAAAGGGGTGCTTTCTGGGATTAAAGGTGTGTATCACCGTGCCTGGCCATTTCCAATGTGGCCTTGAACTCACAGAGATCCAGAGGGATTTCTGTCTCTGGAATGCTAGGATTAAGGGCGTGTGCTACTACTGCCTAACCTCTGTTTAATATTGTGGCTGTCCTGTTCTCTGACCCCAGATAAGTTTATTAGCATACACAATATTTTGGGGAACACAATACCCCCACATCTCAGAGTGCCAGCATCACCTCAAAGAACTTAGGAAGTGACCCTTTCCGGATGTGAGTTAGAGAACGTTTTATTTGCTCAAAATAGAACACCTGCCCATTGAAGGTCACTGGGATTCCATGTAATGATAAGGAGCTGGCCAGTTCCTTAAGATGGGCCAAACTCTCACTTGCCAAAAGGGGAGAAAGTTAAACACCATACAGATTAGCATTAAATAGGAGCTGGGAGCATGGTTCAAGTCAGTGAAATGCTTGCCTCCCAAGGATGAGGACCCAAGCTTGGTCCCCAGAACATCTTTTAAAAAGACAGAGGTGGTGGCACACAACTGTGTATAGGGATCCAGCACTGGGAAGGCAGGCACAGCTGGATCCCTGGGGTTCACTGGCCAGTCAATCTCCTTGGCAAACTCAAGGCCAATGAGAGACTCTCTCTCACTAAAACAAGGTGGAGGAGGGCATCTGAGGGACAACTAATACGCAAGGCTGTCCCCTAATCTCCACAGGCCGTGTGCATGCACACACAGCAACACCAGGGAAATTCTCACAAAGCAAGCATAGCTAATAATCAGACGCCAGGGTTGTTGTCCTAGGCTGACAGGTAACACTGTATTAACACAGGATACTGCAAAGAGCCGACACGTACTCGGTGCTGCCTTGGAAACATTTGTGTGAATCTAAAATCAATACAATAATAAGTATGTTTTTTTAATATAAGCAATGATGATAGATTAAACTACAAGACACACACACAATGTGCGTGTGCGCGTGTCTGCGCGTGTCTGTGTGTCTGTGTGTGTGTGTGTGTGTGTGTGTGTGTGTGTGTGTGTGTGTGTGTTCATGGATTCACGGTGAAGGTAAAAGAACTTGTTGGCCTCTCTGGAGGATGCTGGAGCTCCACCTGATGGATTTATTTAACTCACCTAATGGGTTAATACAGGAGACAGTAATGTGTCCATCTGCCTCCTGGGGTGGGAGAAGGGCTGTATCCCAGGTGAATCAATGGCTTATTACAAACACCCCTCCACATAAACATGATGGATATTTTAGGAGAAGAAAATACTCATTACCCTGATTTGCTTATTACTCATTTGAAGATGTATTGAATTACCAAATGTGCACCATAAAGATGGACAAATATTACATCTCAATAAAAATAAAAAATGAAAAACAATTTCAGTTTATGAGGACGACATTGTGTTTGTTGAGAGCCCAGAGCTAGTAAGTGCAATAGAAATGGCAGAATCTTTTATTTTACCACACGACTATTAAAGCCATTGGAGGGGTAGGGGAATGTGGCAATGCTTCAAGAGGGTACACATGCAGTGACTCCTGGATCCACAAACTGTGTCTTCGGAAACCTATTATAGGGTAGGATGGAGCTCAGCCATAAAGAGTGTGTCTAGCAGGTGCTAGGCTCTGGGATCAAGCCCAGCACCTCAGAAAAGGCGGAGAGGGGCTGGAAAGAGGTCTCAGCAGTTAAGAGCACATACTTCTCTTGCAGAAGACCTGAGTTCAGCACCCATGTTGGGTGGCTCACAACCACCTGTAACTCTAGCTCCAGGGGATCCAACTCCTCTAGTCCCTGAGAGCACCTGCGCTCATGTGCACATATTCACACACATACACATACAAGTGCACATAATTAGAAACACGTGGCAGCCCACAAAAAGAACGTGAAGAAAGGAAGCTTGTGCTGCCTGTCTGCTTGCCCTCACCCTCACTGGCAAATTCTTCTATTATTTCTGAGCCAGTCCTTCACTGGAGTTAGAAACTGTTTCTTGGGAGATTCCATCGTGGACTGAAAACTGGCAGCTCTCTGTGACCTCCGTGAGATTCCAGCAGCAGATTAGAACTGCTGAGACATCCAGTCTCGTGGACTGAACAACTACTGGATCAGTGGTCTTTCTATTACGAGACAGCCAGTGGAGGACCACTCAGACCACGGCCTATAAGCCACTCTAATAAACCCCACATGTATTGGTTCGTTCTATCAGATCTGCTCCTTAGAGAACCCTAATACAGAGTGTGATATGAGGAGAAGATACCATACAAGCTTCCAAAGGAGGGAAATAGCCAACAGTCCTGCCTAGCTATGATGCCTACCACATCCACTACTGGATAACCCTAAAGGTGCTGACGCGGCCTGCATACCTTGGAGGTAACCTGAAAGGGGGCCCTGCAGATGTCATGGCAGGCAGGGAAATGAACCCCAAAGAAGTAAGAATGAAAATTTGGTTTAGCCTGACTTCCTCAAGCTGGATCAAACTTCTAGAGAGCCTGAAGCCAGGCGGTTCATTGCCAGCATATTTAAACGCAGTATAATTTGGGGGAAAGTTTCCTGGTGTAATACAATCCCCAGAGCCCAAGGAAGCATAATTACATTGGAACTCAACTCAAAATGCTTGTCATTTCTTTCAAGCAGATGGGTTTCAGAGGTAGGCTGTCTGTATTAGCTTAAGGGCCTAGGGAAGGATCTGGCATGGTCTTGGTCATACAGACAGCACAGAGGTCATTTGGGCTATTAGATCCTGGTTATGGGAGCTTGGGGGAGCCCTTGGCTAAACAGATAATATCAGGGTCATTTAGACTACTAGCCACCTCTAGTCCTGGTTCTGGAAGCTTGATATGGCTTGGTCCAACAGATAACACAGATCACCCAGCTTTTAATCACCTTCAATTCTCAGCCTTCTGGATGGAAGAAGAGGCATTTCCTCCTTTGAGGAAACACCCCTGCATGATTAACATTCCTGGTTTCCCTGGAGACCTGTGGGTACAAGGACCTTCATGCTCCCAACAGTAACCAACAGCTCTCTAATTAGACTTAAGACCCATTCAATAAGTGGGAGACGATGCCTGGTTCTGGAAACCTAGCTCCTTAGTTCTAGTGAAATCATGGTTATTGGAGGGGAATCTAATCTACAACCACTAATTTACCAAACCAACATAATCCTTAACAATAATCTACAAACATTTATCCTTATATCCATACATAAGTGTAGTCTTCTCCCCTCATCCAGGAAACTTCTTTGCAACATATGGAGACTAATACAGACATGAAACGACAACCAATCAAAATGCAGAGTTGTGGAGCCCGACCCCAGTGGATGCATCCACAAAACACTCCCTCACCTAAGGCTCAGGAAACATTGCAAAAAATCGGGCAGGAAGATTCTAAAAGCCAGAGGGTCAGGGAGTTTGCTGTGAGATTATGGCTCCTAGTGATGTCAGAAGCTACACCCATAAAGTCTCACCAACATGACCGCCCAAATGTGAGCTGAACAAGGATGACACCAATGGACATGCCAAAGTGGACAGGGAAAAGCCCACGAGGCCTCGACCAACCCTACACAAGGAACTATAAACAACAGAAATAGAACAACAAACAATAAACAAGCTGGACATAGGAGAGGTGGTCTTCCCCAGGGAAGAGCACACCAATTGGTTATGCAGTGCCAAACAGTCATCCCTGGAAACACACATACACGGAACATTATATGGACAGAACAGGTTATGTTCAAGAATATATATGTGTGTATATATATATGTATATATATGTATATATATATATACATGCAATAACAATTAATCAAGTAAGAGGCCATGAATTTGAAGGAGAGTGGGAGGGTTATATGGGAGGGCTTGGCAGGGGTAGGAAAGGGAAGGAGGAAAATATGTAATTATATTATAACCTCAAAAATAAAATTAACAAAAAAGAAAAATAAATAAATAAAAATATCTTTTTTTTTAAATAAGAGGAAGGGAGGAGGAGGGAAAGAAGATGTCATAACATGTATTAGACATACGCACTAGGCTAGTTAATGGGAAGTGTCTGTATTTAGCCAAAACATTCATAATGGGGGTGGTTGATTCAACAATAATACAAGCACAGAATGGAGCAAAGCTAGAAAAAAAAAGGTAATGTCTCCATATATTTCTATGGAGTGTTTTCCAAGACATTACGAAAAGAAAAAAGGACAGAACATGTCCCGTCAGGGGAGAAAAAGAGGGTGGGGTGCCACTTGGTGGTGGATCACGTGTTTATTACGCACTAGCTTGGATCCTCGGGACACAGAAATGAAAGGGGTAGAAGACACAGGAGGGAGAAAGGGACGAATGAAAAGCGGAGGGAGAGACAAAGGGAGAGATTTTTTAAGAGCATACAAATATAAGTTTGAATGTCTAAACACAAAACAACGGAAAACTAAATCAAGAGATAATTATAATGCCTCCCTTTTGGGAGAAGTGAGCATGGATTTTATGAATAGACCTTGTTGGTTAGATTTGGCTGTGGAAACAGGTAAATATTTCATGCACCTATAAACCAAAATTAAAAATTTATTCTTAAAATTCAAAGGAATATAACTGTGTTTTAATTTAATGACTAAATCTCTTAGGAATTCTTTCAGGTAATTGTAAATCACAGTAAGAAAACTGTACATCCCTAGTGGGGAACAATTGACTGCACATCCCTAGTGGGGACAGTCACAGTGAGATAACTGTATGTCCCCAGTGGGGAACAGTCACAATGAGATAACTGTATGTCCCTAGTGGGGAACAATCATAGTGAGATAAGTGTGTGTCCCTAGTGAGGAACAGTCACAATGAGATAACTGTGGATCCCTAGTGGGGAACAGTCACAGTAAAATAACTGTACATCCCTAGTGGAGAACAGTGTCAGAAAGATAACTGTGTGTCCCTAGTGGGGAACAACTGACTGCATATCCCTAGTGGGGAACCATCACAGTGAGATAACTGTACATCCCTAGTGGGGAACAGTGTCAGGATAAAAGAAGTGAGAAACAGCAACTGATTCAGGGATCAGGTAGTGGGGATATGGAGGGGCACAACGTGTTGGACATGCCTGTTCCCTGTCCCTGAAGCAAGCCAGCAGCTACCCTGTATGATCGGGAAATGGAATTTCAACCCGAAGGGAAAAGGGAGACAGGAAGCTGAAGAAAGTCTGGATTCTACAGTCCTTTTAACTCAGACAAGCAGTATGAACTTTCAATGTCTTAATCTCTAAGCCATCTGAGTGCTCCTTAGCCACATCCCTGAAAAGTCTGCACACAATGACCAAGGCAGCGGCCATAAGCACCCTACCACCCCACTCCCACTGGCACTAAGCAATGCTTCTTTGATGGTATCTGGGCAGAAGATGCGGCTGGAGTGTTTTCATAGAAATTGAGGAAGCTTCCGGAGACTGGGGGGGGGGGGGGGCTGAACAAAAGCCATAGAACCCAAATCAAAGATGTTCCCATTGGCCAAACACAACAGCCTGGGTACAGCAAACCATTCTAATATGTGAGCTTTCGTGACCACCTTTAAATCCCACTACTCATCACCTGTGGAGGCCATGTAAAGCAAGCCATCACCTTCAAAGCTGTAGGATGAGGAGAAGCAATAACTCTCCCCGTCTTTTCCATGTGGCGCTCTTCTCTGAAATAACTGAAAAGCCAAGAAGAAGTTTCTAATCTGTGCTTCTGAGAAGAAAAGTGTGATGACCCCCATTTGCCAGTCCTAATATGCCTGGGATACCCCTGGGCAGCGATGGCCATGAGTGGGGCACCATCCAAAGAGACCACAGGTAGCCACACTCATGATGGGAATGCATACCTTCTGTCACCAGCCAAAAGGGGACCCCATTGCTGATTTATACAAAAGACAAGGAGACATGTAACTAACACATACACATGCACAAATACACACGGGCACATACATGCACACACAGACCCTCTCTCACGTATACATGCACACACATACACACACACATATTAACATACAAATACAAATATACACAAATGCACAACACACACACACATACACATGCATTCATACACAGTAAAACCCAGACTGTGAAAATAATGGGAACAAAGAACTCACATTTCCAGAAAATGAACTATGAGAAAGTGAAGGGTGAGTCAAAAAACAGAATGCAAAGATAAGGGGTGCGAAAGAAAAGGAAAAAGCAATGGAGGCTGGGAGGGCTGGCAAAGGACAGGCACATGGACACACCACTGAGGCCACACCCACTGAGGCCACACCCACTGCGGCCAAAGCCCTGTGCGCTCTCACAGTGGGTGTGGCCTCAGTGGTGTTCATGTACCAGTCAGCCGCTCAGCCCTGAGACATAGCCCCTGAGCCTGGAGAACTGAGGCCCTTGGACCCACAAGAGAAGCTGGTTTCTCCTCTGCTGGAGCAAGAGCAAAACAAGGGCCCAGAACAGCTTCTGACAGGCAGAGAGCACCGCCACCACACCCCTGTGCCCCACACTCCCTCCTCTGGACTCTGCTCCAGCAGCCCACCCTCCCCATGGGCCAAAGCTTCTGGTAGCAAAGACGGTGACCACCCCCTCTCTTATCCTGCACTTTCCTTCCTATCCTTGTTTCCTTCTTTTTGCTCTTTATGTTCTTTTTTTCAGTTCTCCCCAGTGTCCACCAGCCGAGCACCATGCAGAAGAGGGGCAAGTAAACATGGCATCTGCCTTCTCCATGTGTCCCGGCCACCTCACACATCTCAGGATAGTAGGACATAAAGAATCCTCCCCGGACTTCACATGAATCCTCCCACTGCCTGCCTCCAGGGTGACCATCTAGATGACAAAAATGGGACCATTGAGTGACTTAGCAGGGAAAGGTGCCTGACAACCAGATTTCCGCTCCCAGGACCCGCATGATAGGAGAGAATAGACTCCCACAAGTTGTCCTTTGATCTCCACAGGCATGCTGCGCCACAGACATGGGGACAACACACACACACACACACACACACACACACACACTAAATATATACATCTATACATAGATAATTCAATATAAAACAAAGTTTTCAAAAGGCAAAAAACAAGAGTAGACAGCCCCTGCAATAGAAAGACGTAACGCACATTTTCATCGTAGGCCATCTCATGTACGGTCAGAGCTAATGACGGTAGCTCTCTGTATTAAAGTCCAGTACGACATGGGAAGCACGAACATGCCTCCGCTTGTTGGTATTGTTCTTGTGACTTTGTTTTCACGCTTTCAAATGTTCTGTCCTACACTTCCTCTTGCTGTGGTAAAAAGACCCTGGCAAAAGCAACTTACCGGAGGAAGGGTTTACCGTGGCTCATAGTTCGATATAGTCCACCGTGGTGGGGATGTCGAGGCAGCAGGAGGTTGAAGCAGCTGTCAGCAAAAAGAGAGCGCCTACTTGTGCTCAGCTCACTTCCTGCTTTTTATCCAGATCGTTTTACACAGCCTGGAGAATGGTGCTGCCCCCTTCTAGGGTGGGTCTTCCCAATTCAATTAAACTAAGCAAACGCAGTCCTCCAGGTGCATCCAGAGGCTAACTCCCTCACAGGTGTGCCTGGAGGCTTGTACCCTAGTTGATTCTAGAGCCTACCAAATTGACAACACTGACCAGCACACCGAGCAGACAAGAAACATTCCTAAAGCGATGCTCCTAAAACAGGCATACATCGGAATGGCCTGAGTGCATATGGCACATGCCTGCCTTAACCTTTTTACTTCAGCTGCTCAGGGGTACCCCTGACACATATGTTCCCAAACCCCCAAGATTTTCTAGAGGTATCCAAACCAGAAAAGCACTTGAAAACCAGTGTGGTTAGGTCTTGTATTCTGTCTGTATCCAAAGCTTAGCTTCACTCATCGGTTGGGTTATTCTCCCATAGGTTGGGTTATTCTCCCATTGGTTGAGTTATTCTACAATTGGTTGGGTTATTCTCTCATTGGTTGGGTAATTCCCCCATTGGTTGGGTTATTCTCCTATTGGTTGGGCTAGTCCCCCACTGGTTGGGTTAGTCTTCCATTGGTTGGGTTATTCCTCCGCTGGTTGTGTTAGTGTCCCACTGGTTGGGTTATTCCCCCACTGGTTGTGTTAGTGTCCCACTGGTTGGGTTATTCCCCCACTGGTTGTGTTAGTCTCCCACTGGTTGGGTTATTCCCCCACTGGTTGGGCTATTCTCCCATTGGTTGGGCTAGCCCTCCACTGGTTAGGTTAGTCCCCCATTGGTTGGGTTAGTCCCCCACTGGTTGGGTTACATTATAACTTTACCCTGACATGAACAAGCATCTACCACCATCAGTAGCATGGTCCCCCAAAGTTTCCCTTCCAACCCTGGGGCTCCACATCCCTTCAAGGAGCAGAACAGTCACAGCCTCAGCAGCTGCCATCTTCCTACGGAACTGCAGAGCTTCAAACTTCTGTCCCTGGACATGAAGGACAAATTGCTACAGGAAACAACTAGGAAAACAGGCAAACTATATCAAACAAGGGAAGAAGCCGAAACAGTGCAGTACTGTGATCCCCAACTGAGGGGACAGCAGATGAGGCAAACCCTCCAGCTGCCTGTTGTGTGGTGGGAGACTGTCTTGAGGTCATTTGGCTGCTGAGAAACATCTAGAGGTTAGCTTCTGTCTGGGTAAGGATATCAGTGTTCATGGAAGTCAAAGCAGCTGAACTTGGGGCCAGAGTTCATCTGGGAGGAAGCTCTACAGAGAAACACCTCTATAAACCAGCCCTCAGCAGACTGGCTGTCTACTAAATAGCACACAGGGAAAGCTGGATTGAGTCCCAGTTAGGCAGGATATGCGCCCCCAAGAAAACCGTGCAGGAGCATGCTGGCAGGGGAACAGTACCCAGAGTTTGCACTGGACTCGAACTGACAGTCTTCTCCAGGCAGATGAGAGAAGCAAGTTCACTGCAGACTCAGTAGAAAGTGCAGAGAAGCCAGTCTTTAAAATGGAGCTAGGTTAGCTCCGGGATGCCCTGGAGAGTTCTAAATCAAACTGTAATATGTAGCTATAGGGATTCCTGTTAGGAAACTCCAAGACCAATGGTCTCACAGGTGAACTCCACTTAATGCTTAGGAAACAGCGCAGACACTTCTAGAAAACAGAATCAAATGAAACACACTTAGTAGAACCAGAATTTCTCTATTAGCAAAACCAGACAAAGACGTTACAAAAAAATATATTGTAAGGATGATAGTTCAATATGCTTATGTATACATGCTTAAAAATCCCTAGCAAAAAAATGAGCAAACGAAATGTAGACTTATGCAAAATGGATGATGAATCATGACAACTTGGGTTTAAGCCAGGAATATAAAGTTGGTTTAGCATTTTCAAATCAAACAATGCCATTCCCCATAAAGGAGAAAAACACAGGCCCTCCGTGGAGATAGAAAACTCATTTGGCAAAAATCAACATCCACTCATGATAAAGTCTCTCAGCAAATTAGAAATAGAATTCCCTCATCCTAACAGAGGCAGCTACAGAAATCCAAGCCAACATCACACTCTGCATGGAAGGACTGACTTTGAGACAGGAATGGGGGAAAGATTTCCTCTCAATGTTTTTGTCCAACATTGTACTGGAAATTCTGGAAGTGTGAAAAGCAAGAATTCATAAGAGGCCTATAGATGAAAGAAAACTTTTTATTCACAAGCAACATGACTGCTGTCCTATTTTGCTTCTCTGTTACTATGATAAAACACAACTAACCTAAAACAACTTTGGGAAGGAAAGAGCTGGTTTTAGCTCACAGGTTAAGGTCCATCATCCAGGGAAGCCAAGGCAGGCACTGAAACACAGACCATGGAGGAGAAGCATGACCTACTGGCTTGCTCCTTCTGGCTTACTAAGATAGCTTTCTTATACAGTCCAGATCCATCTGCCTACAATTGGTACCATCCACAGCAGGCTGGACCCTCATCCATCAATTAGCAATCAAGAAAATGCCCCACAGACAAGCTCACAGGCCAATCTGACGGAGGCAGTTCTTCTTCCCAGGTGTGTCAAGTTGATGACTAGACCATGATTAGACGTCACAACTGCGATCATACTTTTTTCAGAAGTGGGTGTTATTATAGACTATGTTCCATTTCAGGGTTCAATTGTTCATTAATATTTGGTAGTAGTAATACAATTATAGGGCTGGCAAGATGGCTCAACATGTAAAGGCACTTGCTGTTAAGCTTGATGACATGAGCTCCGTCCCCAGGTACCAACATGGTGTAAAGAGAAGACTGACTCCTATGACTTCTGTGTGTGCTCTGTGGTGCCGATGCGCTCACATGTGCATGCACACACAATTAACTGATTATCTGAAGTGTAATGTGTTCATTTTTTAAAAAATAAATAAGGAGTTGGAAAGAGATCAGCAGTTAAGAGCAGGTAGTACTCTTGCAGAGGACACAAGTTTAGTTCCCAGCACCATTGCCAGACAGCTCACAAGCACCTGGAACTCCAGTGCCAGGGGGTCCAACACCCTCTTCTGGATTCTATAGGCAACTGCACTCATGTGCATAAACCCCCATGTGGATATGTATGTATGCACATAATTTTTAAAAATAAGTAAATCTTAAATAAAGAAGTACAATTATAGATTGATCTATCCTGTGGTCTTCATAAAGCCACTCTAACCTCTAGCAATGTTTTGTAATCTCTTTTAAATATTATGCAGAATTTATGCTTTGGAAACTGCTGAGAGAAACTGTAAGACTGAACCGGGGAGATATACCATCTTCATGGACCAGAACACTAAGCATGCCTAGTCAATTGATTCTCCCTGGTGTGACATGCAGATTTAATGCCATTCCAGTCAGATTCACTGCATGCTTTTCTGTTAGAAATGGACAGCCATACTCTAAAGTTTATATAGGAATTGAAAGGACCAAAAGTAGCCAAAATAATGTGAGAAAGGCCTTTGAAAAATGTAGTAAAGTTCAGACTTCCTGATAGCAATAGTTACTATAAAGCTTCAGTAATGAGGAAACTGTGGTATTGGGGGAAAGGCAGACATAAATACAGAGAAGAATGGGGGGAGCCAGAGACAGACTTACAACAAATAGAGTGTTGACTTTCAGAAAGATGCACAAAAGACAGTCCTTCCTAGAGGCACTGATGCAATTGGTTGTAGGTAAGACACAAGCAGAAAACCCTCAACCCTACCTCACACCTCATACAAAGTAAACTCAAATCAATCATAGGCCTACATACAAAAGTTAAAATCATTTCTAGAAGAAGCCAGGAGAAATCCCACGGTCCTGCATGAAGCATCATGGTTGCATCTCAAATGAATTCAGGAAAGAGAAATAGCCAGGCATGAAATGCCAACTATGATCACTCCACTTAAAGCTACAAGGCTTCTACTTTTCACCTCCGGCACCTGCCTTGGCCAGAAGCTTGTGTGGATGGTGCCGAGGACTCTGCCTGCTAGAAGGGAAGGTTCAGTACCTTCCATGTGTCTGTGGGGACCTAGGTGTCTAAGTGTGTCAAGACTTATAATGACTCACACATAGGGACTGGATAGCTGGCTCAGTGGTTAAGAGCACATACTTCCAGAGGGCCTGATTTAGGTTCCCAGCACCAATATTGAGCAGCTCACCACAACCTGTAACTCCAGCTCCAGGGAAACTGACACCCTCCTCTGCCCTCTGTCAGTACCATACACATGAGCACAAACACACACACACACACACACACACACACACACACACACACACACACACATATTAATTTTTTAATTAGATTTTTTTAAATGCACACTATAGGTGAGCACTTTGATTCTGTGTAAACTTTACACCTCAACACAGTTGAGCTCCTGAATTAAGTATCGAGAACAGTTTGACTTGGGTTTCAGATTGATTCATCAAACAGGGTTGAAGTTCCCATCCTCTGTATGCTTTCAGAAAAAGGACTAGTTTCTGATTGGCCAGTGTCAGATGTCTCCTTGTGCTGAATACAAACACGTGGCCATCTGGTGGCCAGCTGCCAGAAGCAACTTCACAATGATGGAGATGTGACAGGAAATGACTTCACTTCAGATTTAAACCACTTTTGCTAACAATTTGGACATAAAAGCCACCTTGCTTAATGCCCTTTGCAGGGAAAGAGAAAGCAGCTGAGCCCCAGGGTCCTCCCCCTCCCCTTCCTCCTCCGGGGACTTCTCTGCCTGTGGAACTCCTGCACCTTACAATTCTCTTGCCATGGCCAGCCCCTAAGGCTCATGCATCCTTTCTCTTGATCTCTGCTGAGGCAGAATCTCTTCAAGTCTTTTGTCCCTGTAGCCACCCCACCCCTGTCCCAGGCCAGGTGAAAATCTTGCACTTGTGTTGCACATTGGTTCTTCAAGCTCTTCCTATTGGCTCCTTGTTTAGAAAACCAGCAGATGACCCAGGGCCATGCCCCAGTGCCCATCCACATTCACTGAGCCAAAAAGCCAAGCCCCTCCCAACCCTCCCATCTCTCTGTTACATTTCTATCACTCTGCTAAACACCATGACCAGCAACCTGGGGAGGAAAGGGTTTACTCCATCTTACAGCTCTCAGGTTATAATCCATCACTGAGGAAAGTCAGGGCAGGAACTCAAGTCAGGAACCTGGAGGCAGGAACTGAAGCAGACGTCACAGAGGAGTACTGCTTACTGGTTTGCCATAGCTTGCTCAGCCTGTTTTCTTATACCATCCAAAAAGCACTGTGGGCACTACCCACAGTGAGCTGGGCCATCCCACATCATTCATCAATCAAGAAAATACCACATAGACTTTGCTTACAGGCCAATCTGATGGAGGCATTTTCTCAGTTGAGGTTTCTTCTTCCCAGATGCCTGTGCTTGTGTCAAGCTGACAGAAAAAAAAAAAAAAAAAAAAACTAACCTGCACCCCATCCCCCCATCCTCATCCCTACCCTATACACCAGCATATCAGGGTCACAATTTACATTCCTGAGCTCGGTCCCAGGCTTCTCTTTTCTGCGTCATGTGATTCAGACTTACTCCTGGGCCCTTTCTATTCCATAGGCCTGTAATATTTACCCGTGAAACTGGTTCTTCCTCCTCCCCACCAAGGAAAAGCTTGTGTGCATGAAGCTCAAGCAGCCCTCAGAGGGTAAGCATAGCAGCAGAGCAATTGTACACTTCCACCAAGTCCCAGAGACCACCCACATCATCACCTTACCCCTGGGTGTCTGCTGCTTCCCAGAAGACTAGAGATGAGACATAGGGCTGCTACCTGAAGGGTCACTGCAGGGACTGGCTCACTGGGTAAGGGTGTTTGCCACTAAGCCTGATGACCTGAGTTCAATCCCCGGAACTAACATAGAAGGAAGGAACTGGCTCCTACAAGTTGTCCTATGACCCCTACATGCGTGTTCTGTCGCACGCTCACACCCATAGAGGAATAAGTATAATAGAATCAGAACTTTTTTTTTTTTAAGATTCATGGGATAATCACAAGACCCAAAGTCTCCTCCATGAAGAATGTCTTAGAAATGTCCATGTTTACTTATCCTTTTGGTGCTTGAAGGAAGGCCACGAGTGGAAGAGCGGCCTCCAGGTGGTTGCCTCCTGTGATGGCAGACCATGTGTGTTACATGCAGCCTGTGACTTGGGCCCTGGACTAAGGTTTTCAGTCTTGTCCACGGCCATACAGCAGGGAGGGAGGGAGAAGTAGCACAGGAGACTAAGGAGGGCTGGGTATGGGCTAGGATAGAACTCAGATTCATGTCACAACATGTCCTAGCCAGTGTGAGCTCCTGGGCACATGGGTGATTGGGTAGAGGCTCTGTGGTGGGCTGGGACAGTTGCAGCGTCCACTATGGCAGGAAGTCTCCTGACCTGCGCTCTCTGGCCTATTTCACCAGCCTGTCCAGCTATATGGCAGAGGGACCTGTGCAGGGTGTGCTGGCTAGCTTTTTGCCAACTTCACACAGGCAAGAGTTACTGGAGAGGAGGGAGCCTCAATTGAGAACTTGCCTCTGTAAGTTTGGGCTGTAGGCAAGCCTGTAAGGCATTTTCTTAATTAGTGATTGATAGGGGAGGGCTCAGCCCATTGTGGGTGGAGCCAGCCCTGGGCTGGTGATCCTGGGTTAGATCAGAAAGCGGGCTGAGCAAGCCATGGGGAGCAAGCCAGTAATCAGCACTGCTCCATGGCCTCTGCATCATCTCCTGCCTCCAGGTCCCTGCTCTATTTGAGTTCCTGTCTACTTCTTTCAATGATGAACAGTGATTTGGAAGCATAAGCCCAATAAACTCTTTCCTCCCCAAGTTGCTTTGGTCACGGTGTTTCATCACAACAATCGTAACCCTAACTAAGACACAGGGGAACTAATGTTACTGATCAAATTGCCCCAGGCTATCTGGGTAAAGTCAGTACAGGAACTTGAAGACCCAGAAGGGGAGAGGAGAAAATAGATAAAACAGAAGTTCAAGGAGAATGCAATCCCTCATGGCAGACACAGAAAGAACGAGGAGGAAACAAAGCCTCCCAGTATCCAATGAGCTTGCAAGAGTACCATAAATTCCAGGTGGCCAGAAGCCCCGGCCAGCCCCTTCATTTCAGCTGAGGAGACCCTGGACATATAATCTCCCCTTGCTGCTAGCCTCTGCTCTACAGAAACTAAGACAGTCAGTGTGTAGGTTCCAGCTGCAGATGCTGTGGTGACCTGCTGTGGCAGGGTAGGAACACAAATGCCCTTGCTCTTGGACACTTCCACTTGTGGTGTCCCACCAGGTTGGAAGACACAGTGCAGTGATTGGCACCAGCTAGGCAGAGTTGAAAGCAAAGCTCTTCTGGAAGGGCTGAGATTGGCACATGGTTTAGGCATGCTGGGGTGCATGCCCAGGCAGGGAACAGCCACAGCTTATTGGCCAGCTCCATTGCCACCCAGGAACAGATGGTGTTGTTGATCAAGAGGGAGGCATGGTGGTACAGAGGCTGGTATTGGACCTCCCTCATCCAGCATCCCACACTGCTCTGTCCAATGCAGCCTGCAATAGCTCTCTCTCTCTCTCTCTCTCTCTCTCTCTCTCTCTCTCTCTCTCTCTCTCTCTCTCTTTCTCTCTCTCATCTCACCAACTGTTAGATAACAGACATGGGGCAGAGCCCAGATCCAATCTCTGCACTCTGACTATGAATCCATACAGATCTAATGGCAGTGGTACTGAGAGTTATTTATTCTGTGGCTTGGTAGCCTTGCTGTGTCAGCCTCTGGGGACCTGTCAAAGCAGATGAAATATTAAGTATGCAGGCAGCTAACTCCAAGTCAGCCAGGTGAGGGAAAGGAGGTCTCCAGGACGCTGGATGTCCTGCCCACCCCCCAGATGAGGACACCCATTCAAGCTGTCCTTGTTCTCCAAGAACCCTCTCCCTGATTCTCTGAGTGCGTGCTTGTTGTGGGATATTCATACACTGGGAATATGTATTGATGCAATTGGTGTAATAAAAAGTTGAATGGCCAATAGCTAGGCAGGAGATATAGGCAGGACTTCTTGGCAGAGAGAGAACGCTGAGAAGAAGAAGAAGGCCAAGTCACCAGCCAGATGTTGAGGAAGCAGGATGGGCAGTACAGAGTAAAGGTAACCAAGCCACATTTTAAAATATGTAGATTAAAAGATATGGGTTAATTTAAGTTATAAGAACTAGTTAGGAGCCGGGTGGTGGTGGCACACGCCTTTAATCCCAGCACTCAGGAGGCAGAGCCAGGCAGATCTCTGTGAGTTCGAGGCCAGCCTGGTCTCCAAAGTGAGTTCCAGGAAAGGCGCAAAGCTACAAAGAGAAACCCTGTCTCGAAAAACTAAAAAAAAAAAAAAAAAAAATAAAAGAAAAAAAAAAAAAAAGAACTAGTTAGGAACAAGTCTAAGCTAAGGCTGAGCTTTCATAATTAATAAGTCTCTGTGTCATTTTTTGAGAGCTGGCGACCTAAAGAAAAATCCATCTATGTATGCTGTCATGGGTAGCCTTTAGTCTGTATGTAAAGCCTGGAAATCCACTCACTTGTGATCCCCACTCAGAGCTAAGCTGGAATCCAGTGTTGATTCAAGCCCTCCAGCACAGCTGTGTGTGATCCAGGCACAGCTCTCCCAAGAAAGCACACATTCCTACGCGGCACAGTTTCTCCATATTCGATTCCCACTCACCTAAACTGACCTGCAACAAAACGAAATCATTTACCCTTGCGGTATTTGAGGCAGCTACAAATACCCACAGACCTTGTTACCTGAACCCTGCCTGCAGCCGGTGCTCAGATGAAACACTCATAAAAATAAATGGCACACCAATAGCATCTGTCTGGGAAAGGGGGGGGATGGGCATCCAGTGGCACAGAGAATGTTTTCCTGAAGTCTGTGTCTTCACACACTTCGTCTGCAGAGCCTGAGACTCTCAACACTGACAAAGGTTGTCTCCCTTGTCCCTGGATTTATCCCGTGACGTTCCCAAAGCCTTGTCACCACACATAAGTCTTCTGCACCCATGTCCTCCCAACTTCCTGGTTGCCATCTTTGGCTGTGCTGTTTGGCAGCCTCTCTTCTCGGACCTGCCTGGTCCTTCTGCTAGCCCTTCCTTTTCTCCCCTCCGTTCTCGAGAAGCAAGCTCTGCCCAGCCATGTTCCATAGGGATAAGACTGGTCCCTGTCAGATCTCCCTGAGGACCAAAGGGCTGGTGTTTATGATAGAAACACTCACCAGATGCCCTGGTTACTGCTGGTCTCGTTGCTCCAAGCCCAACCAGCCCTCATCTGGGCTTACCACAGCTCCTACTGACCTCTGCAGCACCCATCCTCTGCAGCTGCCTACCTTCCAAAGGCTCCATTCTCCCTCTCCAAACTCTGTGCTCTGAATCCCCATCACCACCGCCAGGCTGTCACTCAGAAGGTCCCAAGGCTGCCTCTGCCTCTCCCTACAAGGCTCTCCCCCATGCTCTGAAACCCGAATCCTAAAACCAACACCTCTGCTCTCCCACTGGCACAGGTTGAAAAGTGAGGCTAGTCCTCAGCAGCCTCGAGGAGATAGTTAAAAGACTCCCCAAACCCAGCTGGAGCTGGAGCCAAGGCATTTATTTGCACAGACTGTATTCTTGGAGAAATTTTACAACAAACTCAAGCCTCAGATGTCCTGTTAATTTTAAAAGCTCTTCTGTTTATATTTTGGAAGCATGCTGGCTTGGGGAGCAGGTTCTTGCTCCAAAGCAAAGGAGGTGGGTACAAATGGGGAGGGCGGTGAGGTACTAGAAAAAGAAACATGATCATCAAATAAGATTTGCTGACACTTTAGATGTATAACAAAGCAGTAGGGGAAAGCGGTTTATGTAGAAAAAGTAGTTCATATCAACCTGTTATTTCTAAGGCCCCAGAATGTGCTGGAACCCACGTGGAATAAGCAGAGTCTTCCCTTGCTCCCCAGCTCCAGGGCTGGTCACATTCCCCACATAAACAGCAAGAAGGGATAAGATGTTATGATAATGAGGGAGTTTTCCACAGCCTCTGGTTCCTCAGACCCCTCTGCTTTTATTTCTCCACTATCAGAGGCTACCCAGAGCAGAACAAGCAAAGAGGGACTTGGCCACAAATAAATGTCTGTGCGCTGTGACTGACAGCCTGTGGGCCTCAGGAGCGATCAGCTTCAGATCAACTGAGCAGGGGACCTTAATTAGCAGATGTGTTTCCCACTCTGTAGATTACAGGACCCAACACTATCGAGGTTGAAGTGTGGGTGTACAAGGACTAGACGGTGGAGCTGGAGAGATGACTCAGTAGTTAAGAGCACTGGCTGCTTTTCCAGAGGACACAGGTTCGATTCCCAGCACCTACATAATGGCTCACAACTGTCTGTAACTCCAGTTCCAGGGGATCTGATGCCCTCTGTTGGTCTCCTAGAGCACTGCTTGCACGTAGTCCACAGACATCGGTGGAGATAAAATATTCATATATATAAAATAATAAAATAATAGTTTTTAATTTTTTGATATTGAAATAAAAGAACAAGTTGGTGGGAGGATGGACAGGAACTGAAAACCAACCTAGGGATGTCCTTAGCATGTTCCCTGCTACAGAAGCTTGTACAAATCAGTATATTGCCATGGCACAGGCCAGGGGAGAGGCAGCTGTGTTGACCTTCCTGTCCCCTCCTTGCCCTTACCCAGTGCCCATACTGCAAGTTCCTGGGAACAAGAAGCTTTCTCTAAGGGTGAGGGCACCCAAGCTCTAGGGGTCTGGAGTGAGCACTAGTGTATTAATTTGAACTCCAGGAAGAACAGAGCTGGAGAGAAATTACAGACTGCCCACTCTTCAATGATTCAGAATTGCAAAAGCAGAGAGAGACTAGTGCAAGGGGTCTCCTCGGCATGAAGTCCACAAGAGCCATTCAGACAACGGGAGTTGCCGCAGAAAGACAGCATGGTTTCAGAAGGCATTGCGTCATATTTTATCAGACTTACCTGCAGCCACCATGATAGCACACATGGACTGAGATAGAGACAAAACATCCCAGGGCCAGAGTCTACAAAACTTGACAGTTGGACCCTATGTCCATCCAAGAGAACCTGTAAGAAGGGAGCTCCTCACTGTACAGGTCTCCCAGAACATGCTCTAGATCTTTCGCTGAAACACAGATGTGGCAACATATGGCATCCACACATGAACTTAGTAGCTCCTGGAGCTCCAGTCCTGGCAATGCTGCTGATATCTAGCTAAGAGGCTGCCTGTGTGGAGATGCATACAGGTCCAAGGCAGTGGGCCCAGTCACAATGAGACTGCTATACTACACTCACAGTAAAGGTGGTCACCATCAGGGCCACCATCAGGGCCTAGGTCCACAGTGTATTTGATGAAGCCAGACCTACAGAAGGGCTCGGTCTGCGAGTCCCTAAGAAGGCAAGGCTTGAAGCAGTCTTCTAGTGGGAAGCCAGGGAGGGGAAACTCAGGTAGAGCCAGAGAACTGGGCAAGGAAGTAATAGTCTATGCCCTTGGTTCACAGCAGAATGAAAGACTCAGATCAGAAGTCACATGCAGAAGGCTTTGCAGCTGGACAGAGGGAAAGATCTCCCTGGAGGGCAAGATCTCCCTGGAGGCCTACGTGGGCCCAGTAGCATTGCTGAGAGGGAGACGGATGGTAGAATTAGGGGAGAGGGGAGAACAAAGACGGGAGAGGAGCAGCTCTCAAGTCAGTGTGGCACACAGAAGATTGTTGAAGGGAATTCTCGCCCCAGCCTCCAGCATCAGCACAGCCTGCTGGCCTATGTGGGCTTCTGATAGGGTCAGAGAAGGCTGTGACCCTTGCTTTGGGGGCTTGATGCCTTGACCTCTGCTGTAGCAGGAGGTCAGAAGTGGATGGCTCTATCATTGATTTGTTCTTCTGTAAACCCTGTTGTCCTAGAAAGGAAGGCCAAGTTTCTCCCTGCCCTCTGCAAGGACACAGAAGACGTGGTCTTCTGTCACCAGGCAGGTCTGCTGCCATCAGTGTTTCCAACCTAGCAGAAGGGGATGGATGAGGATCCCCAGGGAAGGGGCTCCCAGGGAAGGTAGTTTCCCAGGGATGGCGATTCAAGAAAAAAAGAGACTGCAGCCCTAAGCAGAGCTGACTCCCAGGCACAGGAGCGCAGGGTTCCCACAGAAGCAATAAACACCTCACACTTTAGCATGGGCTCACAGAAGAGGGCTGCCCTCCCCAGAGGAAGCTCACGCTGTCTCAAGCACTTGACAGTCAACAAGTCCTTATAAGATTCCAAGGGCAAGGAAGGCCTCCAGAATTCCCAGGCTTGCTTTAGTCTGCCAAACAGATGGATGATTTCAGAACCAGATTTAGTTTGGGCTTGGTGGCATACCTCTGTAATCCCCGCATTCCAAAGGTGGAGAGGTCTTGAGTTCAAGACCCACTCTAAACAAGAAACAAATTTAACTTGGAGAAGCAGCAAACCATGTCATGGCCTGTGTGTTCGAGCCCTGGAGCAGTCTCGATTGTTTCTATGTGTAGCAGGGTACAGAAAAGCTGTAACTCGTTCAGAGACCATTTACACTGCTCCAGCAGTTTCTGCAAACTTCTTTAGGACCCATTGTCTTAGTTTAACGGTCAACTTGTCACGGCCTAGAACTATCTGAGAAGGGAGTTTCAATTGAGGGATTACCCCCATTAATTGGCTTGTGTCATGTCTAGGGGGAGCTTGTCTTGATTGTTAATTGATATAGGAGGGCTCAGCCCATTATGGGCGGCACCAATCCCTGGGCAGGCAATCCTGGGCTGTATAAGAAAGCTAGCTAAAGGTGGACCTGGGAGCAAGTCTGAAAGCAATGAAACCACAAAGGAATGTATGCTTCAAGTTCCTCTTGGCTCCCGCCATGACTTCCCTCAGCGATGGGCTGTAACCTGGAAGACGAAATAAAACCTTTCCTCCCCATGAGAGTGTTTCATTGTGGCAACAGAACAAAGCTAGAACAGTCCTGTGGAGGGCTACACAGACCAGAACAGGGAGCCACAATCTGTCTAGCCCCAGGAGCATACAGACTCTCCAGGGTCCAGAGGCATCGTCCTGGCCAAGGTGGCAGGGTCGGGCAATAAGAGGCAACACACAGTCCTTGCATAGAGCTCTCTGGACCATTCTTATAGGAGTCTGTGGTGTCCTCATGGAGAGACGTCTCAAGATGGCAATGGAAGGGGACTCCCCTAAGAGGCAGAAAGGAGAAGGGAGCCACACAGAGCTTGGGAAGAAGAGCTTGAGAGGAACCTCTAATGCACGTGGGAAGGTTGGTGGGTTGGTCTGTGGCATCCCAGTAGGGCCTAGTCACAATGTCATGGATCAAGCCCCTGGAACTAGGTCAGGGTGGCAGAAGGAGGTTCAGCTCTGGGGCAACCCTTCATGCCCCACCTCCAGCCTAGAGCTGTGCACCTCTCCCAAGCTGCTGACATGAGGAAGCCAGTTTTCTCATTCTAAGGCTGCTGTGGGATGGTCTGTATGTCAAACATGTTGCTTATTGGTCAATAAATAAAACACTGATTGGCCAGTGATCAGGCCGGAAGAAGTATAGGCGGGACAAGGAGAAGAGAATTCTGGGAAGTGGAAGGCTGAGCTGGAGACACTGCCAGCCGCCACCATGACAAACAGCATGTGAAGATGCCGGTAAGCCACAAGCCATGCTGTTTGTCATGGTGGCGGCTGGCAGTGTCTCCTCAGCCTT
>CABHPR010155863.1:0-26201 GCA_902168415.1 Peromyscus melanophrys
CGAATTTCTCTGGTTATTTGTTTATTGTGACTGTGTCTACCTGTGTCACGCAGGCTGCCCTAAAACTCACTACATAGCTCAGTCTGGCGTCAAACTAGTGGCTATCCTCCTGGCTCAGTGCCCTGGGCACTGAGAGTACAGACTTAAGGCACACACTTGAATTTCAATGACATTTTAATTTCCCCAATGTGGTCCTGACTTGGACTTGCTCTCTAGACAGAAACTGTGACAGGCAGAAAGTGTCTGTTCCCCTTCTTTCGGTTCTCATGTGTCTTGTTTTCTCGCCCTTGTCCTCACCCCAGGACACTCAGTGATGAGTTTTTTGTTGAGTTGTTATGTCCAGTGTTCACTGTGTCTCAGACTGCTTTATGTTGTTGCTGTAACAAAAGACTAGACACAGGGTAATTTGTTGAGAAGAAAGCTGTATTGTCCACAATTCTCAAGGTGAGGACATCCTGCATTGAAGTGCTCCCCACTTGTCCAAGTTTTCTTCCCTGTGTCATTCCATGGAGGGAGGCCAGAGGGTGAGGAAGGTTGAGAGAGGAAGGAAGAGGAGGGGATCAGACTCACTTACCGGGAAGCCATTGCCATGATAACCGACTTATTTCCATGATAGCCTAGTTAATCGTTCTTAAACCACACCAAGAGCTAATCACCTCTTAGAGGTCTCACTACTCACGACACTGATGGCCCTGGGGACTGTTTCTAACACATACACCCTGGGAACAAATCATAGACTTGGCCTGACAGTAACTCATCTGGGATCATCCTAAGTAGAAATGACAAGCAGGTAGAGTGGGGAGCTGGGAGTAGTCCCTGGGCTCAAAGCTGTAGGCGCCGTAACCACAACTAGTGAGTCACGTGGTCTGGGTCTCTTCCCTGTAGTCCACCAGGTAGATGGTAACCTGTGTAAAGTCCTTTCAACTGAACTGTTAAGACACAAGCATCTTTCTTCCTGACTGAGACCCCAGAGTTGTTCACCCTGAATGTATGAAAGTGATTTCTATAAAAATCATGTCAGTTTTCTGCTTACAAAACTTTGCATTTACCCCCCAAAACCATTTGCTGACAGACAAGAGTCCACACTTCTCAACAGGCTTTCTGAGATCACATGCCATCCTGCTTCCTTCCCAGTCATCTTCTGACTCCATTCCCACCCTCGATCTCATCAGGCTTCCTGAACTCTGAGGAGACTCCACCCACACACAGGAGGAGAGCGCCCTGCACTTTATACCTTCACACAGTTGCAAATGGCTTCTGTCAAACCTCCCCCGTTTTCAGCCCTTGTCAATTCTTGACGTTGCTGCACATGCCATATTTTACTCATAATTTTCCACGTGGAAACAGGGATCTCATCAGGTCAGAGATTTGATTTCGTTCACCACAGTATCTTTAGAAGTATTCACAATACTACCAGATCATAACAGGCACCTCAAGGATGCCTGTTGGATGACTACTGTCCATGTTTGCTCACACCCTACCTGAGCCAGCATGGCAAAGGTAGACTGAGAAGCCAGCTCAAATCACTGTGGTCCCTTCTGACCCTCTGCTCATCGTCCCACACCTGTCCTAATTTGCATTGTTTCCCCCGCCTGTTCTGGTGATTGCCACTGCACCATCCTATTCATGTTCAAGCGACAGCGCTCATGGGCCACCTGCAGTTTCGTGCTGCTTCCCTCTGGCCTGGCCCCCATCCTATCCCATCTTTTCCTTTGCAGAAAGTCCCTTTTGTTTACATCAAATCTGCAGATAAGATTTAGGAAACTCTTGATTACACTAAAATCTAGATTTGCCCTACCTTAACTGTTGATGTGTAGCATTTTGGTAAAATTGTTAATATTAGTTCATTAGTTTTTCAAACACTCTTGTATATGAATTAGGAAAATACAGAGCAAATTGCTCTTGTTTGTTAGTTTTAGGGATTCAGAATGAACCATTTCTTTTTGATCTTTTTTTTTTTTTTTTTTGAGATAGGATCTCACTATGTAACCCTGACTGTCCTGGAACTTGCTCTGTAGACCGGGGTTGGCCTCGAACTCAGAGATCCACCCGCCTCTGCTTCCAGAGTGCTGGAACTAAAGACATGCACTACCACTCCCCAGCTCTAATCTATTTTTTAAAAGTTATTTGCAACAAGTCTCCTTAGGATTACAACTATAGACTTTTTATTTCATAATGAATGTGTACTCAAATCTCAATTGGTAGGCATTAAAATTGTGTCTGCTCACTCATTTGGGAGCAAGAATTAATCTAAAATTTGAAGAACAGCTATCTTGGCTCCTAACCCTCAGTGAGTTGGGATAAATAGCTTAGAGTTGAACAAACTCAAAACACCAGTAATCACAGCAGGGTTATGCATTTACTGCTCAGGAAAATTCATGGTAAATGCTAAAACTGTGTTGGAGAACTGAAGACTCTACATGTTGTATGTAGATGTGAGGTGCCCTGCCTGGATGCGTGTGTGTGTGTGTGTGTGTGTGTGTGTGTGTGTGTGTGTGTGTGTGTGTGTATGAGGTTAGCTCCCCACAGTTTGAGATACTGTGGAGCCTTTGGACATTGGGCCTGGTGGCATATTCAAGGCTGCATGGTGGAGCTCATGGGTGGAGCTCGGTTCCAGTTCTAGCCCGAGCTCCCTGCTTCTTGCTGTGTGAGTGGCTTGTAATGAAATGAGAACAGTGACTCTGCAGGTCTTTCAAAATGACCGCGTCTTTTTATCCCATGTGTCTACTCTTCTACCCTCAGATAAGGACACAAAACGGTAGAACAATGATCTAAGAGGCCCGACTGCCCGCCACCTCTGTCTCTGGTGATGTAGAAGACTTTTTGGAAATGTGTGCTTGTGTTAATGCATACGAAGATGTACACGTAAATCACAGACTTCCCATTTAATGAAACCCTGCGGCCATGTGAATATGTTTCAGCCTTTAACATAGACACCCGGGCTGTGTGCCCAGCTATGACACATGCCCATGTTTACAAAGTCAATTCAATTTTACTTGTTAATATTGGTTACCACCATCCTAGATTGAGAAGCAGCTTCCTGGAGCGTTGCTCTGAACTCCAGAGACCCTCAATTGCTCTTGCAGGCATCTGGCACTTGGATGTAACCTCCTTCTCCCTCCCCCATGTTGTTCCTGGACAAACCATTTGACTAGGCCCTTTCTCTCCATTTCATTACAAATTCCTGAATTCAAGGATCATGTCTAATGTTTCTCAGATATCCTGGTTAATGTGTAGGCCAGAAACTTGTTCAATCAAAGCCTCTAAAAAGTTGTTGATGCGGTCAAAAATGGACTTCAAGTTTTGTGGAAAATGTTTCCAGAGCAAGAGAAATATTCACTGTTGTGTTTGGAGGACGAGATGGGTAAGTTAAAAAAGTATGGTGATGAGAGGGCCTCCTTGAGGGAGGTAAGCCTCTACATATCACGTAAATTCCATTAGAGAGCACACCCAACGTCGTTGGGGAAACAGTAAGAGACAACACTGGGTTTATTTGTCATTGCTGCTTCCTTTCTCTAACGCTTTCCAAGGCATTCAAGGGCAGAAAAATTAAGCCGTCTGTCTTTCTTGATTGGGTTTGAGCCTTTCTCTCTTTCTCCTCCAACCCCACCCCAACTCCATTTTTAAAAAATAAGCCAGACAATGGCCACATTTCCAGTTACTAGTTGGGTTCAGAGCCAGGCAGCTGTTCTGAAACATCCAAGTGGGCAGCAAATGGCTCCGATGGAGTTAAAGGCGGTGACTCACTTGGGACATTCTCAGCAGGTCAGCTGGAACTCCCTGCTGGGCAGAGAATGCAGCCCCCTCTGGGCAGGTGCCAAGGCCGGGAGCAGAGCCCAGGATGACAGCAGCTTGCCTCACAGTGGCCACCGCTTCCCTGTTCTCAGTTTTCATGATTTTTTTTTTATAAGGTGGATTTTTGTCTAACGCAATCCTGACGGGTGATGGGAAAAACAGGCTGAGCAGCTGCCGACTGAGACAACAGAGGGAGGCAGGCTGGCTGTCTGCGCAGGCTCCACACGAGTCATCCTGTGAGCTTTGATGACGACTTTCCTTATAAAATTGTGCTTCTTCGAGAACATGAGGCCCTGCCCTCCTCATGCCAGTCAGCCTCGCTCACAAAGGTGAGGTTTTCAGAAGTTCAGGATGGTTCTGTTCATCCAGGAATGCGTTTCCACAAAATAGTGTAATAGTCAAGGTGACTCCGAAAGATAAAGATGGAATCACGACTAGCCAAGGGGGAGAGAATGCAGGAGAAAGAACGCACGCTTGCAGTTTATGAGCTTATATAACTTTTGCGCTAATGTGAAGGGCATAAAAAAACAAAATGGCATCCTATGAGTTCATTATAAAACATAACTGTTGGGGAAGGAACCTAATTACTTCAGCAAACTCAATTCTGATTCAAACCTCCATTTTATTTCTTATTTTTCTTTAAGTTCCTTGCAGGAAGATAATGGCTCAACAAATAAGAAACAATCGTTTCTGTTATTAATAGTCATTAGATTCAAATTCCATTTCTCTAAAGTCCAGGGTCAAGATGGTGGGTTTCCCCCGTAGTTAGAGAGATCTTTTCCCAGTGCACTCACTTCATAGAAAATTCTGATTACCAGTTCGTGTCCACTCTAAGCAAGTTCATTTTGTGATAAGCTCCCAAAATTAATCTGAAAGAGTAAGCAGAAAGGCAGAACTTTAAAAAAAAATTAATGATTTGTTGCCCCAAATAAAATGTTTAAAGTTGAGTTTGGCCAATTAGAAGAGAATTTATCATCTAATAAGTTTACAGGGAGCTTAAGACAGGAAAGAGCTTTCTGAGGGGTCCGCCCCTGCAAAAATATTTTCTGAGTTCAAAAGAGGGTAGTCCTGCTGTCTGTTTCATAGGGCCGAAGAGGACGGGTGGGTGGGGGTCACAAGAACAGACATGGTGTCGGCGCTGCCTGCCTGCTGTCTAGCTAGTGGTGGATGGTTAATAAATATCAGTGGAATTGATCTTGGCCACAGGAAGCAGAGGGATGGCGAGGAACATCCTTTCTTCTTGGCGGAAGAAAGGACAGATCAGTCATTAGCAGTCAGTAGAAGGGATGGGATTTAGGGTGATTTAAACCATAGTTTCTAGAGCCACTAAAAGCCAGCCTTAGCGGGGGAGAGGAAGTGGGGGAAACTAAAGAGGGTATGTGTGAATAAATCTGTTCCAGCACACGTTGGGCTCCTTTCTGGATGCAGCAGCCAAGACCAACCAGAAGAGCAGGGCATCAGGCTCCCCCAGGAGGAAGAGGGGCAGAAAGGGTGGCTTTGGGGAACTCTCTCCCCGGTGCATCTACCGGTTCCTCCCATGTTAGAATGCTCCTTCCACACTCATCCACACTCTGTGAGCATCTGCAATGAAATTCCAAATTAAGAGCAGGAGGGAAAACTATAATCAGGGTATATTGTATGAGAAAAGGATCTATTTTCAATAAAAGAAAAAAAGTGATCATCAAAAGCAGGACCAGAACTCCCCAGCACACTTCTGTGGGGATGAGCCTTCTGTCCTCAGTCTGGTCCTGCTAATAGTCAGACCACCCCTCACCCCACTGGCCTATGACTGCGGCAGTTCATAAGAGACGGCATTGCTAAGGGATCCCCAGGCAGTGCGTGGTGTGTGAGTGTGAGTGTGTGTGTGTGTGTGAGTGTGTGTGTGTGTGTGTGGTGTTTATCTGTGTGTGAGTGTGTGTATGACTGTGTGGTATGTCTGTGTGAGTGTGTATATATGTGTGTGGTGTGTCTATATGAGTGTGTGTGTGACTGTGTTGTGTGTCTGTGTGTGGTGTGTCTATGAGTGTGTGTGTGGTGTGTTTATGTGTGTGTGAGTGTGTATATGTGTATGTGGTGTGTCTGTGTGAGTATGTGGTATGTCTGTGCTGTGCATGTGTCTGTGAGTGTATGATGTGTTCTGTGTGTATCTGTGTGTGTGTGTGTGTGTGTGTGTGTGTGTGAGTGAGTGTGTGTGTGTTTGTACAGAGGCAAAACTGATTACTTTGGAAAGGCAAATAAGCTGGTAAAGTTTTCACTATCTAATAATTCTTTGGATGATTTCATTTTCTTTTCAAGCAACTTCTGAACATATTCTAATTCATAAGCCACAACAGCCATCTGAACTCTACTGTAATACTCATCTGGGTAGGGACTGGCTAGCCTTCTCTGATGAGGTGGGGGTTGTTGCAAAGATCCACCCCAGCCTGTATGCATATACACATTTATACCCGCATGTTTATGTATACATGCACATATATGCATACAAATACTCCAAGTATACAGGAGACTGGAGTTGGGACGATTTCTTAAAGGGCATCAATACGTTTTTGTTGCTTAGAAACTGAAGCAGGAGCCCTGCTGCCCCCCCCCCCCCCCCCCCCCGTCTGTCTCATTAGCTTTTATTTCCATACAAAAGGAGATCAGAATCCCCTACATGGAAACCAGTGTGGTGTTTGTCACATCTATATCAAGTGTCTGAAGTCATTTTTTATGAGCAGCCCATTTCCCCATGGCACTTCCTGTGTTTGGTAATGCAAACAGGCAGAACATTGTGTCATTGTGTTGGTGACACTCCTTGATGACAGGGAGTATCGAAAGTTGGAAGCAGGAGTTAATGGGACTTGTTAATGAACAGAAAGAAACGGGGTTGCTCGCACTCTCTCATCAGGAGGGCCTGCTAATCTCAAGCATGAGGTAATTCAGACTCCATGTCACACAGTGCCCTCCTTGACATGGCCCCATCCAGACTGCCCCGCACTTCCTGTCACACTCTGCGTACAGCAAGCCCTTGGACTATTATACACTATTGGTGAGCTGATGTGTGAAGCGTTTGAAAGAGTTCTTGAGAAGCCAATGGATTTGTACAATGTGTAAAATTCCAGGTGATGTGGTAGGTCATGATTTCTGAACCTGTCTTTACTCCCAACATTTGCATTTGAAGGGGTGATTCCTGTTTCCCAGATAAGAAAACAAGTTTGGAAGAAGAGTCTGAGGTAAGGAGGCTAAACCAAGGTTTAATGCAGCTCGGGGCATCATTTGTGGGTCACTGAGCACACTCGACTGTCTGTGATGGACAAGGCCTTTCCAGTTGTTGTAGTTCAAGCTCTGGTGTCACCACTCACACAGGATCAACACTGGGGAGCGCACCTCCTGGTTCTGATCGCCTTTGTGAACTTAAGATTCAAGTCTGACTTCAACAGAAGATAAACAGGATGGAGAAATGACTCGGTGGTTAAGAGCACTTGTGCAAAGCATGAGGATATGAGTTCAAATCCCCAGAACCTACATAAAAATCTGGGTGTGGCCACTCATGTACTGTAACCCCTCACTGTGGAGGGACAGGGACAGGATTATGGGAGCTTCCTGGCCTTCAGCCTACCAGGGTCAGTGAGAGACCCTGTCTCAAAAGAATAAGGTGGAGAGTGGTAGAGCAAGATGCCTAATGTTTTCCTTGGCAGCCCATATGTGCCTGGGTACACACACACACACACACACACACACACACACACACACACACACACATCCTCACTCACATATACAAGAAGAGTGGTTTTTTTATGATCTTACCCATTTACTAAAAAAAGGAAAATTACAGGTGGATTTGGAGTGAGAAGCACCTTTCCCAGCGCCTGTAAGATCCCTTAGGGTCATGCAACTCAGATCTGATCACCAGGGTTGCAACACCCACAGTGAGAATGCAGTGGTGCAAGACAATCCGACAATGGCAGTGGGCGGCGTCCTTGACCTCAAAGCTTCCTTGATCAATGACAGTCATACTACTCGGTCCACAGGGGTACCAGGGCTTCAGTAATCTAGTCAGATTTTGTTCTACGCCACTCACATGATAGAGACTAACCAGCCAATGGCTGCCTTCCTGGCGTGAACGGCATCCATCACTTACCCATTCTGTCATTTGGCTCAGTGGTGCCTAAAGCGAATGGTCAATCAAATGCTTCATTTTCTAACTGGATGCTCTAGAACTAAGGTTCTCAAACTCGATGACCAGAAACAGCCTAGTAATCAGTGAGGTTCAATATGAAAAGGAGATTTCATAATTATTTCTGATTCTTGGTCCGTGGCGGGGCCTTAACTTGCAGTATGGAAAGCCTCGAGGTGCTGTTGATATCTGCGGTCTAAGGACCACACACATGGAGAATGAGCAGCCCAGTCTAAGTAGGTCCATCATATTGTCCTTGACTTTGCTTCTGTATAATGCTAAGCTGTAACAATACTCACATCACAGAGGAAACCCGAGAGGGAAATCCTGCATAATGTATGGCAAGCATTTAATAAAGACTGGTCACTGTCACCAGCTTTTGTAAGTCCCACCCCTGACTGTCTTTCTGTAGGCATAGGCCCACTTGACATCGGCAAACAAGATGCAGAAACACTATGGAAAGGAAAATTGTCTGGGCTGGAGGGAGAGTACAGCGGGTGAAAGCTCTTGCCGAGCTAGCCCAGGGTCCTGAGCTCAGGTCCCAGGAAGCCACATAGAGATGCCTGTGGTGACCCCCATCTGTAATCTTGGCACTCCTACTAAGAGATGGCAGGCAGAGACAGGAGACTCTGGAAGTTTCTGCAAAGCTTGCCTTAAGTACCAAGCACAGCAGGCAAACAAGAGAGACTCTGCCTCAAATAAGATGGAAGGCCAAGAGTGATGCCCAGGTTGTCCTCTGACCTGCACATGGGCTGTTGTCCAGGAGTGCCCTCGTCCATATGCACACACACACACTATACACATGTGCATGCGCTGCAGTTAAGCAAGGTGATGTCCATCCTCTCTGATGACATAATCTCATGTAAGATAACATGAAAGGGAAACGTGCCATGATTCCACCTCCCTATATCCTGAGCCAACCTGGGGCCACCTGTCCAGGCACTAGGGCCTTGGACAAGCTGGCCGCCCCCTCCAAGGATTAGGTTCTTCAGTTAAATGAAAGGACTATAGAACATGAAATGTCGAGTGAAGTTGACGAAGATCAGCGCCCCCATTCTCACCTGGTTCCTGCGATCAGTGACCCTCACCTCACCGTTGAATAATGTGTCCTTGACTTAGGGCGCATCTGTCAATCCGGGCATCCCCTCAGTGTGTCTGATTGTCTCCAGCCCCCTAATGTGATCATGTTGGCCCCAACCCACTTCTATCCAAGCCCCTTGTGGTGTTTTCAGTACCTGGATATTTGAATGCAATCCTGTTCAGGTCCAGGATTTTGTGCACACCCTGCCCTCCACTTCCCTCAGATTTCTCTCCCTTCCTGATAGTCTTCTTCCTCCCTCAGCACCCTGATTCCACCTTCTCAACCAGCCTCTTGCAGGTTTGTAATCATGTCCTCTGGGAACCCAGAAGTGAACCAGTGCTAGTCCTTCCCATGTAACCCCATTGTACTCATGCTCTGGCTCAATAACCTACTGGCCTGGAATTCGTTTTCATGTATTTCTTAGTTCTGATCCTTGTTGACCGTGTGACCTTAAGCAGACTTCTTTTCTGAGCCCCAAGTTCTTAATCCATGAAGTGAGAATGATAGATAGCTATTTGATTAGGCTGTAGCAGGGATTAAGTAGGACAACATACAACTCTCGGTTCAGCGGTGATAGAGTCAGGGCCAATTCGTCATCCTCACCAGACAGCCTTCGTTACATGGAAGGCATCTAAAGTAAACTTTTGGAAAATCATGCATCACGGTTCAGCGGTGCCTGAAGCTTTGAGGAATGGTTTGATCAAAACAGGCCTACGGTTCTTCCTATCAGGAGTGCTCGGTCTCATGCTTTAGACCTTTATGGAGTGTTTAATCTGCTCTCTGCCCCTACCTCTCATGGTCACAACAGCCGGCGTGAGGCAAAGACTGCAGAAAAAAAGAAGAAAGAATGATATCGGAGACCCGGCTCGGGGTTCAGTCCACAGAAGTGGGAGCAGATAGCACCTTCTGGGGGGAGGGCTGCTTTGCATTTTGCGAGGCCTCCCGGCCCTGCCTTATTCAGAAGTGGACTGTCGGTAAAGCTGGAAAAGACGTGGCTTCAAACAAAAGTGTGGTTCTTGTGGTTCTAGGGGCTTGGGCACACATGACTGACATCCAGTGGACATCTGCTTCTGCATCTTTCCTTCGTTCTCACTGCCAGATGTTGAAACACTGGACCACAAGAAACTGAAATTCCCCTAAGAACCTTATGTCAGCAGACAGAAAAGGCTGGAGCCTGGTGCCAACCAGAGAGGAAGTTGACCTGGAAGGAGATTTCCCCCGGTGCTGACAGCTTGCCAGACCTCCTCGTTGGAGGGATTGGAGTCTGGACAGTGATGGGTCAGTGGTGGTGAGGGACACCTTGATCGTGACTGCTTAGATGACCATAGACCCTGACTCTCTAAAATTCAATCTCACCTCAGAATGGACTTGAGAGTCCCTGAATCCTTTGTCTCTTTTCTCAACATGGCCACATTGAATGTATTTTCCTTTTTCTGTTTTTTTGCTATTAATTTAGATATTTGAGTTGGACTTTTATGGCTTAACCTAGCTTTAGGGGTACAGGTTGTAACCCCCAAGTTCAGTAACACTTCTTCCTAGAACCATCCTTTCATCGTGACAGATATGGAAGAGGGAGCTTTCCTGGTCATTTTTTTATGAGGGCACTCATATAATCCACGAAGGCTCTCCCTTCATAACCCAGTGATACACTCAAGGCTCTGCGCCCGCCACTACCACCTTGAGGGGTGGTTAAAATTTCAACTTGAATTTTGGAAGGATTAAACCTTCAGGTGGTAGCAAGCACCACAGAGGTAGTTTGAGAAAGGTGAGGATGTCAGAGACGAAAACAGACCACATCCTTAACATGTATACAGCAGGGACTGCTACCTCACGGATTACAGAGTAGGCTCACTTAATCTGAATTTTAAAAATGGCGACCATTTTCATATGGCCACCTGAGCCACAAAAGTGTAGCCAATCTGAAGCTGAATACATCTATGGAAAGAAATTAGCCACACATGGGAATTCTTTTCCCGTGTAGCCAGGTGATTTCACTGGCTGAGCAAGGTCAGTTTTCAGTTCTTGTTCAGTGTTAACAATTGTCAACCAGATACAATGCCTTTTTGTTTGTTGTGACTCACGTAGGATGCTGGTCCTGCGGAGTCACCCAACAGGCTTGGCTGCTGCTTCATCATGCTTCTGGTTCTTAATAATAAAGCCCAAACTTCAGCTCTGGGAGATGCATCTTTTTGGTTACGTCATCTAACAGCTGAATCAAATCAGAGAAATAGACTCTATTAGCACACGGTATGTGACATAAAATGGAGCCCAATCTCAAAAAAGACAGCTCTAATCTACTGTGAATCTGGCCATAATATTGCAATAAGGGCATCATAAAAGTCTGGGGAGGGTATCAAATTTACAAAATGGAATACTTGGAGCTAACAAGGGTGATGGATACTTTCCAGAAGTGAGCCATCATCTGAGTGGACCCTACATGCAACCCTAAGTTCCCTCATGAGAAGGGTGCATAAAATACATGATAACACACAGCAGAAGGTGCCGTGAACCTGGAGGTAAACACTGGAGTGCTGTGGCCTCAAGCCAAAACACATCAGCTGCAAGAGATAAGGAGTGTGGCCCTGCTAGCTTTGATTCTGTGCCTGATGATGTTGGACTCTTGGCTCCTGACCTTTGAGAAGATAAATCTCTTATGCTTTGTGACAGGTGGTTTGTGATGACTTGTTACAGCAGCCAGAGCTAACTATACCTGGAGGAACCATGGTCTAGGCATGCCACAAACACACTTCTTCACTGAGCCCTTTCCATGTTGCTAATATTTCTAAAAAGCTCAAGGCAGATGTTTGTATTTATTCTCTGCTATTTCTCAAGTCCCTAGAGTAAGACTCACACAGAATTGCCACTGAACTAGTTACTGCGTAGATGGCAGTGAGGAAATGTTTCCTCTGCTTGTACAAATGACCCTACCTCCCCGACCTTCCATAATCCCGCTTCTCCCATTTCCTGGCACGTGAATGTCAACTCTGTCTTTCCCACTCCTCAGATCTTCCCTCACCGTTCCTTCCAGCCCATCCTCTCTTCCCTTGATCTTCTCGTCTAATCAAAGTCCGCACCGGTTCCGCAGCTCGTTGTAACCATTCACCGTGATTCCCGTCTCTAGCTCCTCCTGCCAAGTGCCCGTCTCTGCCTCCTGCCTTTCTCCTGACCCCATGATGCTTTGTGTTAATACAGCTATGTTCCCACCACACGGAGGTTCCAGAGAACCCCTGCGCTCCTTCCCTCTCTTCCTCCTGAGTCTGGGGCACACAAGCTGTCCCCCCTTGTCCTCTTCAGGCTCTGGTGTGCGGAGGCCTCTGCCACCAATGCTGCCCCCACAGTCAATGCAAATGAGCTACCCAGTGACTTCAACAACATTATGTGCACCAGAGATTGGCTATAAGCCAAAGATAAGCCAACAACAGCTGTGGCTGGCTGACAACTGAAATGGCCCAGTTTTCTGCCCTTCTTGTGCCCACGTCCCTTTGTACTGTGACCATCCCCAAGTAGAATATATTTTCCCTTGACTCTCTTGCCTTGATTTTCTGAAGTCCTTATTCTGCAATAGATCTCAGCAGAAATTAATGCCTTGTCAGGTGGCTGCCTCCATGCAAACATGCCCGGGCTAGCGTCTGCAAGGGCAGAACAGACAAGGGAGACAGAGGTAGCAAGCATAGCCTCTAGCCAGACAGCCCCAAACACAGGACAGAGCTCAGCTGCCATCTACAACGGCTGCCTCCCCGAGTCAAAACTGACACAGATGCAGTCCCATGAGAACCGACCGGGTAACAGGTAGACTGCAGAGCATGGACACATGCTTGTTATTTTAAACCATGACATGTTGGACTGTTACATAACAAGAGATAACACACAGGAGAAAGTACATGCTAGCTATTAATCACCAGTTCACAGTAAGATAAAGCGCTACTGTCTCAGCCGGCATTTTCCATCTCCTTCCAAACAGTCTACCACTTTGATGTTTGCCTGGCAGCCTGGTGGAACACCTCCACTCAGTGCTCTTATCTCCATGGTGTCACCCATGGCCTTGCCCTTACAATTATTTGTATGCAAGCCCGTGGGCTGTAACAGTCAAGCCACAGACTCCGAAGCCAGACTGTGTAGGACTGTGTCCTGACTCCACCACTTATTAGCATATGACCCTGGCAAGCTCTTCGCCTATCTGTGTTTCGGTGCCCTCATCGGCCAGATAAGGAAGATGGTAACATTACCTCTGGTGAGAAGGGTGATGGGTGCCTATGAATGCCACGTGCTTCATGTCGTCCCCTAAGTCAGGGAGGAGAAAGAGAAGGGGGCTTCATCTCTCCCCTGCAGCAAGCTGAGTGCTCAGGAGCCAGCCTGCTGTTCCTTCCTGTCTGCATGCTTAACAGTTTAACACAGTAGCTATCATGTGGTAAGTTCCACAGAAACAGTGGGTGTCTTTAGGAGTCAAGGAATCTTCGCATGGGAGTCAGGTCCAATCGTCAACAAGGAAATGGGCAGCAGTTTGCTTGCTCATACATTCAGGGGGAGCTCACTGAAGATGACAGCCATCTTGGTAAACATTCTAGGCTTTGGATGATAATGACTTGTTTTGTTTTGTTTTCTTATGTGACAAGTCATTCCAATCTTACCACCTTTAGACAAACTCAGATTTAAAATTTCACCCACGAGGAGGTAGAAGTCCACCACAAGTCTCGGGTTAAATCAAGGTTTTGGTCAGGCTAGTCCTTTCTTTCCGGATCTCTAGGAACACCTGTTTCCTTGCCTTTTGTGATTTCCTGAGGAGCCTGAAATCCTTGACTTATAAGCTCCCCATTCCATCCTCAAAGCCTGCCAGATCTCATCTCCGACTCTCATTTCAGGCAGATCTTGGATCACAGACAGAAGAGCGTTCCCCCTTTAAGAATTTTTTGATGGACCTGGGTCCATCTAGGTAACCCTAGATGCTCACTCACTCCCAAGTGCTCAGCTCCATCACACAGGCAAGCTCCCTTTCTCTGTGGAAGATGGCCTACTCACAGATTTGACTAGTAGGATCTCCAAATCTCTGGGGGGCATTCTCCTGCCTCCTGTAAGAGATAATATATTGTTATCTTGTCCAAATAATACCCAGAGAATCCCACCGGAGTCCCCAGGAGAGGCCTTGAACACAGCTTTCCCATCTACCTTACATCATTCATGTTGCAGCATGAATGGAGACCTGTGGAGCTGTGTGCAACCGGGAAGACAGAAAGAATAACTCAGAGCGGGGTTCCAGCCTTTCACGGTTCTACCTAAGCTCAAACCTCAACCTCATGGTTTGCGACGTAAGCTTTTTCTTTTCTTGACATCTCTAGTATTTTTTAAAAACTCTATTTTGTAAGTCCTATCTGTAGCATAAAAATCTCTGTATTATAAGACCTCATAAATCATGCCTTGCTGGAAGGAAAAATGGATTTAATAAATACTGGCTTCCAAACTATGCTCTAAGAAGTTACTTCAGAATTTTTTTTATTTATTCAATTTTGGCTTAAAATATTTAAATACTTTAAACTCTACAATAAACAAAAGCTCCTTGATACTTTATATGCAATTTAAAAAATTTATTATTTATAATTCGTTCATGTGCATGTGTGTGCACACTCGAGTGTGCACGAGTGTGTGTGCATGTGTGTGGTGTGTGTGCAAGCATGTGTGTGTATGTATATGTGTGTGTGGGGGGGGTGTACTTGCATGTGAATGCAGTGCCACAGAGGCCAGAAGAGAGGAGCTAGATTCCCTTGGAGCTGGAGTTACCAAGAGTTGTGAGCTATGGCATGGATGCTGGGAACGGAACTCAGGTCCTCTAGGAGGGCAGTACCCAGCCCTAACCCTCTCCTCCTCAGCTCATCACATATGGAATTCCCTTTTGCTCTGCAAGCTGGCACACTCATATGTTTACATATTTTGAGAATTCCAAGCATATGCTTTTTGGAGGCATTCTTCTGCTTCCTCCAAGAGGTCATGGATGAATTTATGTTTATTGCAGAGTTTAAAGTGTTGGAGGTATTTTAAGTCAAAGTTGCACACAATACAAAAGTCCTGAAATCATGTCTTGGAACACAGTTTGGAAAGCAGTACTCTTAGCCCTTTGACCACTGAGCCATGTCTCCAGCCCAGCCAGCCCATTCCGACATCCTAGCTGTTACTGTATTCTGCAGCATCCAATGCTTAGGGACTGACTGCGCTGTCTCTTGCCATCCTGGTTAGCAGGGAAACCATTTGACAGCACAAGGCAGTCTTTAGACAGAAACACAGCAGAAAAGGTCCTGAGTTTATTTCTGTTGTGAGTCAAGAACTTTTCCACGTTGTGCAACAAAACATTAACAAAAATAAATAAATAATATCACGATGATCAGGCGCACAGAGGCACTAATTACATACCAGACAGTATTGTAAACACTTGACTCAAATGCAAATATTAGTTTGGATAAACTTCACAGTGATCTTGAAGGAAGGTTCATTTTATAGATGAGGCAACCAGGATATAAGGAGGTTACCAGGTCTCCCAAGGACACACAGCTGAGAAACAGCAAAGCCCATGAGGCACTGCTCTTTAGAAACTACACCAGCAGCAACATTTCATCGGCTTTGAAAGTCTGCTTGATTCTCACAAATGGCTCTTTAGTAAGAAAGTATCATGGAGAACGGCCAGAAGCTATTCTTGGGGTTCCCTGCTGTGTTGATGGCTTTTCTCATGGCTGTGGCGAATACCCAACAGAACCAAATGTGAGGAAAAGGTTTCCTTTCTTGTTTCCTGGTTTTAGGGGCTACAGTGAGTTTATCATAAGAGGAAGGCACAGCTGCAATAATGTCACACAGTTGGTGTTAGACAGCGGGTCACACCTTCGAGAAGCAGAGGAAGATGGAGGCTGGTACTCCAGCTGGCTTGCTCCTTCCCACCACTTCATCTAGTCTAGGACGCCAGCCCACGGGATGGTGCTACTCATATTCAGAGGCAGGGGAGTCATTCTCTTAAGTTAAACACCTTCGAAAACACTGATCTGTATGAGCCCAGAAGTGTGTCTCCAAGGCAGTTCTAAATCCAGTCAAGTTGACAGCAAGGATTAACCAGCACGCCTACCTCACTCAGTGATAACAATGGGAGTCAAATCATGGAGATGATGGGGAAGCATCTTTAGTGATGGACAAAAGCTAGATTTGACAGAAGGCTGGGGCTGACAGCAGCATCTTAAACTGTGTCCTGAGCTAGAAGTCTCCAGTCATCAGAAGACACAGGGCCGTAAAAGTCCCTTTAAGGCTAAATTAATGGCAAGAGATTTCCAAGAGAGTAAAAAGCCCAGGGGGCCTCCTCAGCTCCCCCTCACCTCAGCCATGCACGCTATGTGAGAAACAGGAGAAACACTCGGAGCAGAGACTTCATGGAGTGCGTACATGTGTGTGTGTGTGCGTGCATGTGTGTGTGTGTGTGTGTGTGTGTGTGTGTGTGTGTGCGTGCACATAAACACAAACAGAGGAGAAGTGGAACATGCAGGAAGTAGAACTTATTCAATACTAAAATCCCACTGTGGTCTAGAACATACCATTTGCATGTTCTTAGTGTGTTATATACATTACATGTTCTACATGCTCAGATCTATCTTATGCTGACACCTAGGGACATTGACGTTTGAAAGAAATGGTCCTACTGTTGTGCCTGGTTCTAAGCCATTCCTTCGAAAAGATGAGGCTGAGTGATATTGTGTTTCAACACCCTCACGGTTGCCTCTTCCGTGGTATCATTTAGAAAGATAAAGAAAGCCGTGTTCTTTTTTATTAAGCGGCACGACACACATTTATTTTGGTTCTATCAATAAAGTCTGCTTGTTTTGGGTTTTTGTTTTTTCCCAGCTCACAGCATTGCCTCTGTTCCCAGGACCAAGCCATAACTGATACATATTTATATCCTTGGTAGATGTTGGAATTACAAATGACTGATGGAGAGGATTGTCTATGCCAGAAAATTACATAAGCTGATGACAGTGTTTTCCCATTCTTGGAGGCCGAGTGACCCAGTCAGCCGTTGTGAAACTCAGAAGCTGTAAGAATCACCCAGACTGCCTTTTAATTAGTAAAGAAATCCGGCCCAGCCCATACTCGCCAAGTCAAAACTGTTGAAGACAAGGCCCATGAAACCTTGAAAATCAGAGGAAATAGAATAACTCAGGATAAAAAAAGATTGAGAAGTTGTTTGGAAGAGTGTTTCTAGATTTAAAAAATTCAGTGAGATTTACAAAAGTTGTTATCAAACATCGTGTTGTGTTCTCAGGCAACAAAAACAAAGCAAACAATATTTGCGTTCTGCAGAACGTGGTGGGAGTGGGGCCCAGCACATGCAGCAACAGCTCATTTTCTGCCTAAGATTCTCTGGGGGATGCTGGCTTTGAGGAGATGCTCATGAGCCAAGAGGAGGACCTGCCTCCAAGTCTCCTGCTGGGACATCCATGGGCAAAGGCTTCCCTCAAGCCTTTTCCCTCTGGAACTCCAGACACCAACAATTCTCCATTGCGTCTTCTTGGATGGTCAGTCCTGTTTTGAAAGCAAGTTAGACTCCAAGAGTCAATGCCGTTCCTTTGTATAGCACAGATGGAAGATTCCAGAATGTGGGATACTAACCATCAGGGATCTGAGATACAACCTGTTCTGGACAGTTTTATGTCAACCTGACAAGCTAACATCATCTGAGAGAGAGCGCCCCCCACCCCCATTCCTCCATAAGATCAGGCTGTTGGCAGGCCTGTAAGGCATTTTCTTAGTTAATGATTGGTTGGAGGGCGGGTAGTCCAGTGTGGATGGTACCATCCCTGGGATGATGGTCCTGGGTTCTATAAGAAAGTAGGCTGAGCAAGCCATGGTGAGCAAGCCTGTAAGCAGCACCCCTCCATGGCCTCTGCATCAGCTCCTGCCTCCAGGATCCTGCTCTGTTTGAGATCCTGTCCTCACTGCTTTTGATGATGAACTGTCATATGAAACTGTGAGTGAAATAAACCCTCTCCTCCCCAAGTTGCTTTTGGTCATGGTTTTTTTGTTCTCTTTTCTTTTCTTTTCTTTTTTTTTATCAGAGCAATAGTAACCCTCACTAATACACAACCCTAATCCTTCCAGAAGTCATAATAAAGAATTTTACAGGCCTGGAAAGGAGAAAGGCATGGACCTAGAAAGAGAGTGTTTGCACAATCAGCTAGAAATGATTCACAGTGGGTTGTTCATGTGACATGAGGAGGGAAAAGAGACTTTTTCACTAACCAAGGTACCCATAGCTACTGTGTAAGAATTACCAATGAGCAGAGAATTAGAATACAATGCCATTAGTTGAGGAGTCTCATGTAGCTTCCTAATGAATCAGAAGGTGTGTACAGCTAAGCCACAGGAGGACAATCACCAGCAAAGCATTGAATAGCTAATTAATTATTTAGCATGTCAGTCTAATTAATCTGGTAACCAATTAAGAGATTGGCAAAATAAACTTTATTGGAAAATGGTCAATTGTTTGCATGTTCGCTATTGAACATATTGTATAAATCGCCTGGACCCAACACATCCATTAATAAATCCTACCTTCCTGAGGTATGTCAAGGTGAGGCCTGAACCTCACATGAACCCAGAGAATGCCGGGAGGGGACGGTGAAGCAAGAATGTGTTTAGGAGTCACAGGGGAACGTTTTCCTGATACTGATCTCTTTGTGTCCCAGATGCCGGTCTCTGGGTGACTCACTTGCACCCTGAGAAACCAAGAGCTGGTGGATGATTCCTACAATGGTCATGCTGAGTGAGCCCAAAGACAGATGAAGAGGAATGGAGGGTCCTTGGATTTTTATACCTCGCTCTTAAAAAAACAAAACAAAATAAAAACAAAACAAAAACAAAAAACAACAGAAAAAAAAACCCCAAACCAAACCAAACAAAAAACCCAAAAAGATTAAGATAGCCCAAACCTTGGTGTCAATAACATGGAATGCAGCCTGAGTAACTGTTGTACCAAGTCACATCCCTGGACTAAATTTGGGAGGGTAGAATCTGATCCTCATTTATTTTCATTTTTTGCCCCAAACTGGGAACTAGAATCCATTTTCCTCAAGATTCAAATAACTTCACTTCTTTTGTCCAGTTGCAAAAGTAACAGTACAGAATAAAACAGTTCCAGACAGCACATTGGACAGAAGCACAGGGTGAAATATGCCCCTGAACCGTGACCGTGCTGAGGACTCAGAAGAGATCTACCTGTCTAGATGCTTCTTTCTTCCTGTCTGGTTTTATAGATGCGGACTCACATAGAGTATTACTTGGCTTTATTACTTGAAGTGTGGACACTGCCTTTCTGTGTTAACATGTACACATGGATGCCACAGTTTTTTAGTGCTTCCTTGTATACCATGAGGCTTAGTAACGCTAAAATGTATTTAAGTATTCCTCACCTGGTAGATCTAAGAATTACCTTCAACTTCCCAGTGCTCTTGAGGGCTCTAATATGCATCTGCGTGCAGCTCTTTGTGGAAGTTCCTACTCTTACCTTTAGGATCCATTTCTTTATTGCATTGATTGATGATTGATTGATTGATTGATTGATGATTATGCTTGCACACATACATGTAGCTAGAGTTTTCCTGCCTGGCCCACAGTCAGGACAAATCTCTGTCACTCGCCAGTCCCGCAGCAGCTCAGACCCAACCAAGTAAACACACAGACTTATATTGCTTACAAACTGTATGGCCGTGGCAGGCTTCTTGCTAACTGTTCTTATATCTTAAATTAATCCATTTCTATAAATCTATACCTTGCCACGTGGCTCGTGGCTTACCAGCATCTTCACATGCTGCTTGTCATGGCGGTGGCTGGCAGTGTCTCCCTGCCTCAGCCTTCCACTTCTCAGAATTCTCCTCTCTCCTTGTCCCGCCTATACTTCCTGATTGGTCACTGGCCAATCAGTGTTTTATTTATTGACCAATCAGAGCATTTGACATACAGACCATCCCACAGCACATACACGTGAGAGCACATGCTGTGGCACAGAGGACACTTTGCTGGAGTGGGTTCTCTCCTTCGACCATGCTAGTTAAGGGAATCAAACTCAGGTCATCAGCCTTGACAGTAAGCACCTGGACCCACTGAGCCATCTCATCAGCCTGGGATCAATTTTTAAAAGCAGACTTGCTGGACCAAGGAGCAGGTATGCCTTAAGAATTTGCCCCCCATTGCCAATTGCTCTTCTACAAAAGTGTCCTCCCACACCACTCATCCACCACTAGCATTGGAAGAACCCCAGAGTGTTCTTTCTGGTAATGAGCTCCAGCCACCTAACTTTCTTGCCAACTCGAGTGGACTGAGATGTCTAGGAAGTTAATGGAGGCCACCTCTGTGCATGTCTGTGATGATGTTTCCAGGGGCAGTTAGACCATGGAGTCTCTGACCTAATGAATGCATTAATCCCTTGATGCATTCAGAACACACTGGCCTCAATGGAAGGTCAGGAAAGTCGCAGATGGCAACCTATTTGGAAGCCAGTCAGGGTCATGTCCTTGGAGACTGCGTCTTGTTCTGCCTCCTTTCTGTACTTCCTCTTTCTGCTCTTGACTCCCCATCTACCATAAGTTGTTCCCCTCTACCTTTTCCACCATGATAGACTGATTGAAACTGTGAGTTGTTCTCTAGAGTTGTTCAGTCACAGCTATAAAGAAATAACTAATATATCAGATTTTTTTAATAAGCCTAGAAGAATTGGTTGATGGAGTTCTCCACAAACAGCAAGTGTTTTGTTGGAACTCCTGGCATTTGAATTCTGAAATGAGGTCTTCAAAGCCTCCCACATAGCCCAGGAGCATAAAGGCTAAGAGTGAGTGTCCAGTTCGCCCTCACTGAGATACTGAGCCTAATGCCCTCCTGTGGTTTTATCTGATCATACCTACTCCGGCCACCATGTAGATCCTGGTTCTGTTTTTAGGTCACACTGGGTTCAAGGTAGAGCATCCTCAGCACAGACGCTGTCACACAGAGCAGAGCTCTGCTCACCTGGGGCCTCTTTTTGCCAAAACCCCTCTGCCCACCTTTGCTGTCTACTGCTTGTATGAATTAGAGCATCACATATAGACATACACCTGCTATGTGCCCCGAACTATAGATGGTGCTTTGCATACCTACACATTTCCATCTAAGGTCAGGGTGCCCTGCCATGGGGATCTCACATCTCGGGGTGCAGCTCAGTGGGGTACCTGCAGTTTAGGATACTCTCCTCCATTGGCATCTGTTTAACCTCCTACTCCTGTTCTTAGGGATCTTTGCCAAAAATTAAAGTGCATGAAAGTTCTTGCTTTCTGGGAGAACCAAGACTGAGATGTTGCCCAACCTGAAGAGCTGTATTGAAGAGAAACAGCTTTAAATAAGAGGAAAACTCTCCCTCTCCGCCCACTACTCTGTGAAAGATGTGCCAAGTCCCTCTTCTTAAGGCAAAAAGTTGGCACAGGTTTGGATAAGGACAGCAGGTGTTCAAGCTTCCATTGAGAAAGCCAGCGGCAAAATTGAGCTAATCGTTATAAATCAATTGTGAGAAACTGAATGGGAAGCCCTGTATCCAAAAGCTGTTTGGGTGGCTCTATTCTCCATTAGTGTCTGTTTCAGAATATTTAATACCTATACATATACGATGGCTAATTTTCAAAGATTGATTTTATTTTTATTCGTGTGTGTGTGTGTGTGTGTGTGTGTGTGTGTGTGTGTGTGTGTGTGTTTGCACACACATGTGAGGTGACAGTGAATCACCTAATGTGGGTGCTGGGAACTGAACTCCAGTCCTTCCCCGGAAGAGCGGGTGAGCCTCAGTGCTGAGCCATCTCTCCAGCCCCATGATGGCTAGTTTTTAAACTAGCTTTCTTGGCTAAGTCAATTTGAATCTTCTGTTCAAAGACTCAGAAATCTAAATCCTCTCTGTGAAAGTAAAATTTCATGAAGCTTTTCTCTGGTTTTTGTTCTTATTTTCCAGCACTTTGCAAGAACCGGAATGGATTTTTATTTTTATTTACGGATACATGTCGGCAACCTTAAAAGGTCCCGAAATAAAAACTCAAAATACAAATGGAAACGTTTACAGTCTTAATTTTTTCACCCTTTTTAGTCTAAAATACAAAACAAAACAGGCTGTCCATCAACACGGTGTGGCGTAAGCCTCTGTGACGGATCTTGCTGACAGTGGTGCACAAGGAAAAGGAAGGTAGGAACACACGTGTGTGCATCACACTTGTCTCTACTCTGTTATAGTGTTCAACCTACCGTTCCAGACAAGACACTCCGGAAAATCCCTTATCCCAACAGTGCTGTTACTTCTTCACTCCCCACCAGTTAGACATCTGTCAGATACACAAAACCTCCTTAATCTGAAGCTTTCTAGAAACGACCACAATAGACAAACCCTGTCGTATCGGAAATAAGACTCATGGCTGCCAGTGGCTGGAGAGAGGGTGGGAGGGCTGACTTCAGGGCTTTGGGGGAGATGATGAAGTCATCGTGAGTTAGATACTAGTGGTGGAATATGCCAAATGAAGTGAATTGTGTGGGGTGTGTGTGTGTGTGTGTGTGTGTGTGTGTGTGTGTGTGCACATTTGAATGGAGGCCAGAGGTTGGCACTGGGTATCTTCCTTGGTTATGCTCCATCTTATACATTGAAGTGGGGTTTCTCCCTTGACACCAGTAGCTACTTGGGCTACCCTGGGTAGTCGTTAGTCCCAGGAATCCTCCATCCCCACCCCCACTGACTGGGATCACAAGTGGACCACCACACTCTCCCAGCAGTCACATGGGTGCTGGTGACCCAAACTCTGGTCTTCGTCTTTTATTTCACAGCAAACATTTACCCACTAAGACATCTTCCCAGCCCCGAATTGCACATTAAAACTAAAAACTTATTATGTGTGAATTTTCTCAACTAGAAAATACAATAACAAAAAAAGAATTCTAAATATACTTAATACTGTTCCCAGGGCGCGGACAGTAAACACTATATTTACTACTTTTAAATTTTAATTATTATTGTTGTTGTTATAGTCTGGAGAAAAAACAGTCGCTGGAGGCTCCCACCAGACGACGCTTGCGTGGTCTTTCTCAAATCTGACTATTTGCCTTATGGTGTTACAAGAACAAAAAAACGTCCTTTGGACCCCAAGTCTGAATTAGCCTTTGTGATCCCACCCAAGGGGAAGGCCGTAATGATACGAGCAACGCTTATCTGTCTGAGAACCAGGAAGCCTGACCACTCTATTCCCTTGGCCAACACTGACACTCCCTCGCTGTCAGAAGCGCAGGTCTTCAGAGCAAATACTAGGACCCACTGCCTGCCCCGAGCTTCTGAGCACCAGAGACGCCGCGGTTAATATTCCACGGAGGAGCCGTGCAGGCTTGGCTTTTATTCACAGGGAAAAAAATCTTTCCCTACTGGCAGCTGAGGAGACAGCCCCTCTGGGGACCAATTATTTTATTTTGTGTGGTACATAAAGCAACAGGCCGCTGCCAGCCTCTCCGGGAGCTACTCCGCTGGGCTTCCCTACCCTGGGCCAGGCAGGCATTCAAGACTCCAATTCCTCTTTATGTCAAAAGTCTTGCTAATGACACAATTAAGTAACTGAGGACCACGGAGAAGCTCTTAATTAGGTAAATACTGCTCTCTGAGAAATGAGTGCCTAGCTTCAGGCCGGCGTGGCTGTCAGAATGCCACGGGATGCGTGCTGGGTAAAGGAGGCTGCTCCCGACCATCCATTTCTGCCTGATTCTTCGTTCTTTCTCCGGTCCTGCACACTACTTTTCACTTTATTACAATAGTATAGGATGTTCTGTTGTATGTATGTATGTATGTATGTGTGTGTGTGTATGTATGTATGTGTGTGTGTATGTATGTATGTATGTATGTATGTATGTATGTATGTATGTGTGTGTGTATGTGTAAGAAAGGATAGTTCAACATCACCCAGGTGCCAGTCCGTACATAACCATCTTCCTTGGTTATGCTCCATCTTATATATTGAAGTGGTGTTTCTCCCTTGACACCAGTAACTACTTGGACTACCCTGGGTAGTCCGTTTGTCCCAGGAATCCTCCATCCCCACTCCACTGACTGGGATCACAAGTGGACCACCACACTCTCCCAGCATTTACATGGGTAATCAGAATCTCTAAACATGCTTTGTAACCTCATACTGAAAACTAAGTTTATAGAGATTTAGATTAATTTCTTGTCTAGAATTCCTCTATCTGCGATGGGGTCCTGGAATGAATAAAAAGGGAGGAATTAGAGGAAAATGAACAGAACCTCAGCTTTAATCTCTCTCTGCCTCCCGTGTGGATGCAATGTCACCAATGGCCTGGCCTCACCTTGTTAAACTGTATCCCCTCAAACTGTGAGACAAAACAAACCCTTCCTTCCTCAAGTGGCCTTTGTCGGGTATTTTTTATTTTTATTTTTCACAGCAAGGAGAAAAGTAATATACTTCCTCTCTGGCCCTGCCAACAACCAAGCATCTCTTCATTTTCTTAATCATCCTTATTCATACATTATTTTAAAGATAAGGCTGTGGACAGTGGTGTTTAACAGCTGCAAAAGACAAGCCGTGAACACCATCACTGCCAGGTCACTGTATCTCCTTGAACTTCACTCTAGCCAGCAGACCTGGAGAGTCCTTTCCTACCCACAGAGCAGGAAGATCATGTGAATTGAAGCACTGCTTCTCTTTCTCATTGTTTGGATTTGGGTGGTGGTTTTTGTATTTTTAATATGGAACACAGCAGCCTCACTATAAGGACCTGACTCAGTGTGTTCCGAGCATTCACCCCACCGTCAGTGATATTTGTCTCTTTGTTTAGAAAACACAAACAAAATCGTAAAAATTCAGTTCATGTAGTTTTTGTATCATAAAGTGACGGTCTAAGGAATTCCTCCTAACCATGTATTGATCCAATGACTCACACATATGAATTGTTATGTAATACTATGATTTTAAGTTCATACCCCCAACTTCATGCGTTAGAAACTAAATATCCAACGCCACAATGTTGAGAGGTGATTGGGTTCCTGACGCTCTGCCCTCGGGATAGTCGCCATGGTAGGGGTGCCTGTCTTATTCTGAACAGGTTTGTTATAGGAGGGACCTCCCTGCTCCCTTCTCTGGTTTGTGGTTACCTCTGCTCACTTGTCATCTAATGCCTTCTACTGTAGGGTGATGGAACACAAAAGTCCTTGGCCGACACAGGCTGTCAGCCTTTTATTCCCAGCCTCAGAACTGTGGGAAATTCATCTCTGTTCTTTATAAATGACCCGGGCTCAGGAACTGTTAGAGCAGTACAAAGCAGGCTGAAGACTGCAGTGAAAGTCACAGAAACCATATGCATGTCTACTTTCATCGTTTTTATGTTCCTGTCTCATTCTCATGCCGAATTATCTGAATTCATCCTAAAATTAAAGTTCAAACAGCCGTGTGTGGAGAAAAGCCAACCACGCTGCACTGCCCATGGGTCGGGACACTCATTGTGGAGACCAGGTGGTTGGTGAGGATATCAGCACGGCCACCTGCTGCTCAGTCTTCACTCTGGCCCTCAGGTGCACGTGGCTATTTTCTTTCTCTAGTTTGAATTCTTTCCACTTTCATTATTCCCACTTTTCCAGGCACAAAGCTAGGATGGTTGGTGGGTGGGGGACAGATCATCTGTCTGTCTGTCCTTTTGTTTCCTGCTAGCTTGTGACCCTTATTCCTCATGCTCCACCGTTGTCTTGGCCATCCAGCCAGCTTGCCTCACCCTCCCTCCATCATCTCGGCACCTTCCCTGGCAACCTACATGGTTGAAGTGCGGTAGTTTTCTTCTGTCTTCCCAGTCTGGTTCATCTGATGAATTTTTTCAGTATACTCAGTTGGCTGTATGCTCAGCCCCAAAACCTGCCATTCACGCTCTGTCCCCAGCTAGGTCTCTGAAATCTTCGCCTTTCTTAAACCACTTCATTTTCCCACTGGCTACTCCTGGGTCCCGCAGCTGAGACTCCTCCATTGTACATTTCAGTTATTCTTTGGCCCCTACCCAGAGCCTCAGGTCTTCTCTTGCCCCCTCTTGGGTCTGTTAAGCCAGGTACAATCCCACATTACTTCTCAACTCTTCTTTCCAGTTCTTGATTTCATAGTTGGGGGC
>CABHPR010155864.1:566-10930 GCA_902168415.1 Peromyscus melanophrys
TGCGCTCCCTTCTCCCCGGATTCCCACGTGGAATCTGCGGTCCCCTGCGGGTCAGTCCGCGCCGGGCAGCCTGGAGCAATTTCAGAAACCCCAGCTTTCCCTCTGATCGGCCTAACCTGAGGCGGCTTGTTGAATTTAGGAGGGTCTCCACCCCCTGCCATGCCCCGGAGTGGTTTCCCTACTACCAGCCAGCCCTCTTTGAGGATGTTCAGCCCAGACAGCTTTAGGCAAAATACAATAATTTGTAGAGTCAAGGAGTTTTGAACTCCTAAATCTCGGCTACGTTCCCGTTCCATACCTTCTGCAGTGGCCCATCGTTCCAATAGGTAGAATAAGATTTTGTCTTTTCGCTTTGTACTTTTTGGTTGACTTTCAGCCTTTCCTCTTTTCTAGATGAAGTCCCTTCTTCCTCCCCGCCCCCGTTAGAACTTTTACTTTGGGCCAACATTCACCATTCTTGTTTTGCCTTCCCTGTTCTTTTTTTTTTTTTTTTTTTTTTTTCCCCCATTTGGGAACCAAATTATCTATTAAAGGTCATATTCATTTCCTAAATTCATTTAGGAGCAACTCCTGTGGATAAATGCCCAGCAAGATAAGTACTTGTAATTTACTCTAGAAATGAAGAGATTTAGGTTTTCTGGGCATTGATTTTTTTTTTCAACAACCTTGCCGAGTGGGGGAGGTACTATTGGTGAGCTCTTGGCAGAGGAAGCTGTTTGGGATGTGCCCAGTGTTGTTAGAAAGCACTTTTAAGGGGAAATGGGGATTTGTGATTTAAATCTCACTGGCAGTTTTCCGAATCACACTGATGATGCTTTTTTTTTTTTTTTTTAAGTGTTTCCTGTCATAATTCGGTTTCCTTTAGGGTGCTGTTGAAGTATTGCTTCCTTATGGGCAGCCGGCTAGATGAATGCCTGGAGCTTCCCTGAGCCAACCACTCATTGCTATTATTTGGTGTGGCTGCTTTTCACCCTTCCAGATAGGTTCAGGGAGAAGCAAACTCATTCCACTCTGTCTGTCGGAGTCCTGAGCCTAAACCTTGGCTCACTCTCCTTGTATCCCAAATCACTGACCTTCCTTTTACTGTTAATTGTTGACACTGGGCAAGGCTCTCTGTAAAATGTGGGTTTGGTAAATGAAGACCCACGTAACCACCAAGCAGACAAAGCAGTGGACGTTCTGTGTAGCAACAGTCTGTGCCTGTGGGACCCTTCCATAAATAACCTGCCTAGACTGTTCTCAGCATCCCCAGAATCATCTGCTTGGGATCCATGTCCTCCCTGATGCCCTCACCCTCTTCTTTCCCTGGCATACAAATAGCATTTTAGTTAGCAAGGTCTCATGATTAGCTCCCAGGCTTATGTTTCGAGACTGATGTTTTGCAGATGTGTCTCAATGAGACTTCTGAGTATCAGATGAAAATTGAAGCATGATGTTGATTCTTGCCTGAGAGTCCCGAGGCCTCGTCAGGGTCCTTTCAGATAGATCTAGGATACGGAATTATGAGGAGAGCAGACTCTAGTCAGCTTTGCAAAAAGAGGCAGGTAGAATTGGCTGTCATCCCTGTAGGACGGGGGTTCTCAACCTTCCTAATGCTGCGACCCTTTAATACAGTTCCTCATTTGTGCTGACCCCCAACCATAACATTATTTCATTGCTACATCATAACTGTAATTTCGCTACTTTTATGAATTGTAATTGAAGGCCCCAAAATGACCACCAAACAGACAAGCCAGTGGACATTCAATCTCTGTGTGGCAATGGCCTGTGCCTGTGGGACCATTCGATAAATAACCTGCTATGGACTGTTCTCAGCATCCCCAGATGCTGCTTGGGATGATACATAGCCTCCCTCATGTCCTTATCTTTTTTCTGATATGTCTGATAGGTGACCCCCCCAAAGGGGCCTTGACCCACAGGTTGAGAACCACTGCCTTAGGAAGAGCAGCTTACTGATGGAAATAACATATTGACAGGCAAGGAGGATTTGAACAGTGGCCATCGAAGCAAGGTGGTGCATACAGAAGGAAATGGATCATGTAATTGAGGAAGGAGAGACCACACTGTGAGAACAGCTAAGCAGGACCTGTGGTAGCTTTGAGAACAAGGACAGGTGTGATGTCATACACAGTCTTTGACACAGGATCCATAAAACTCAGAAAAAATACCTCAAGTTCAAAGGAGTGGTTAGGCAGGATTTACAGATCACTAGCCTTCCAAAGAACGCTGTAGCTAGAGTTTTCCTACCGGGCCCACAGTCAGGACAAATCTCTGTCACCCGCCAGTTCCACAGCCGCTCAGACCCAACCAAGTAAACACAGAGACTTATATTGCTTACAAACTGTATGGCCGTGGCAGGCTTCTTGCTAACTGTTCTTATATCTTAAATTAATCCATTTCTATAAATCTGTACCTTGCCACATGGCTTGTGGCTTACCGGCATCTTCACATGCTGTTTGTCATGGTGGCGGCTGGCAGTGTCTCCTCAGCCTTCCACTTCCCAGAATTCTCTCCTCCTTGTCCCGCCTATACTTCTTCCTGCCTGACCACTGGCCAATCAGTGTTTTATTCATTGACCAATAAGCAACATGTTTGACATACAGACCATCCCACAGCAGAACGCATAGTTATTTGTTAGGTTCAAGGAAATAGGTCCCTAATGTGAGTGTTTTGTTGATGTTGTGGGAGATAATACATCAATTTTGTCTGTTTAGTATACTAAATCTGAACTTATCTCATGGTCTTTTAAAACAGGTGATCTTTATATGTGGTCAGCAGGGTTTTTTGTTTTGTTTTGTCCTGTGATAATTTAGTCAATGTTGAATAACAAAATATGTTTTGTGCCATTTTTAGGCAAGTTCTCTATAATATCCTTTCTCCTCAGATTTACCCTGGGGAAATCTAAGGCCCTTCGGGACAGAGACTTGGTTAATTTTGTTCAAATTTACAAATTTGTATTCCTGGAGCAGAGAAGAAACATGTTGGATGCTTGACTGACTGATGATCAGAAATGTTACAAACAAACAAACTAAAACGTCCCTTGCTGGTGTGCTGTCAATCATTTAAGATTGTTCTTTGAAAAAGAAAATTGAGTGCATTATGAAAATGCCTGAAGGGTCATCTAAAGGTTTTAGTGCTGTGCTTTAATGAAATCATTCTTTCGTCTCTTCATGGTCAATTCTGTCAGGTTTGGGGTAGAGAGTAATTAGCTAAATATAAGCCCACCCTCGAGGTGTTTATTCTCAAATGGAGCAGGAAGACATGTTAATAGGCGAGTACAAAGCAATAGAGGGGTCTCTAAAGTGCCAGAGAAACGGGGAGAGCAGGTCCTTGATGGCTTTGGTTGCTTACATAGAAAAGATCCTGGAGGGGCCTGAGAGACAGCTCCGTGGTTAAGAGCAAAATCTGCTCTTGCTGAGGCTGAGTTCAGTTGGCAGCATCCATGTCTGGCAGCTCACAACCACCTGTAAATCCAGCTTCAGGGAATCTTTGGGGTTGCTACAATGGCACTCACATGCACATAGCCCCATACAGACACATTCAGACACAACTAAAAATAAAATTTCAACCAATACAGAATTAAGAAAGACTTTACAGAAGCAATGTTTAAGTTAGAGGTTGAAAGCTAAGTAAGAGTCCAGCAGATTATGCAAGCAGGAAGTGAAGTGCTGATTTCCTACCCTGTAGGTCCTGGGCACAGGAGAATTCTTTATTTGTGCTGTCTCCTCTAATCCTCTTACCTCTGCCCAGGTCTCCTGTTGCTGGATGTAGAAACTTTCCATCAGTGACATGCAAAGGTCATAGATATAAAATCAGGATTCAGTGAGCAAGATCTTAAAAGTCTTTCTTTCTGTTTGACTTTACTAGACATTTCAAGTGGAGCTCACTGTGGGCGTGAAGGCACAGAAAAGTCAGGCTTTGAAGTGTGGCTGATTGAAAGACTGAGGGGATCATCCGCCTGGATGGGCAGCCGGAGTCTGTTTAGAGGCTGTGTGTGCAGGTCCGTTACTGCAGCCACGGAGGCTCCAGCCATGGCTGTAACTCCATGAAGCTTCCCCAATCCCTCCCCCCTTTTCCTCTTTCCATTCTGCTTCGTAGCTCTTCTCTCTTTCTTCCCTACTTTCTTGTCTCTTGGAAGATCTTTAGAGCCAGAAATTCTTTGCGGAGTTGGGGAGTGCGAAGTAAGTGGAGAATACTTGAGCAAAGCATTAAAGACCCATTGGTCTCTTCAGTAGAGATCTTTAAAAAAGAAAAAACGGTTGACCATAGATAGAGTCATTGCTGATCTGTGTTCAATGAGTCTTGAAGATAAGCATTAGAAAGAAGGGTATTTGTGCTTTTTGGGGGGAAGGGGGGTTAGAGAAATCTATTGTGAGCTGTAGCAAAACAATGTCCTGAGGGCTGTTGTGCACAGAGCACACTTTAATTTTTCTCATTTTGCCTTATTCAGCACAGAGACCAGACTTTATTATTGCCCCTTCTTTTTACATTTTTAAACTTGAAGATTTAGTTCGAACAGGACACATAGGTTGGATCCCTGAAATTAACAGAATAATCTTATTTAGGTTTGCCCCCCACACAAAGTCCATTTTTGTAGGTGTCTTTATTCTTTGATTTTTTTTTTTAAGCTGGGGTATACTTATAATAATGTTTTAAAATAAAATGACTGAGGGGCTGGAGGGGGGATGGTTCAGCAGTTAAGAATGTATACTGCCCTTTCAGAGGACCTGAGTTTGGTTCCCAGCACCCATGTTAGACAGTTCATCACCGCCTGGGAATCTAGCCTCTCTGGGCACTGCATGTATGTACACATACTTCCCCTCCTTACATATGCTTAAAAATAATGAAAATAAATCTAGTGAAAGAATGTGAGAATTTGCTCACTTGTTTTATTTTCTCTGTCCCGGTGTTTCTCATGCTTATCATGTTTGGAGACAGCAGAGTCTAAGAACATGGCACTATAACCACACATGCAGGAGAGTTCTGGCCCTGGTGCTGGCCTTCACCACAACTAATAACTGGTGTCTTAGTGCTCTTGTAGGGAATATCAAGGTGCTGGAATTCTGAGATTCACTACTGTTCGGACCTTTCCTGAGAACTGACATCACAGCTGTTTACATAGCATCAGATTTGTGGAACTCTTATATTTACCTCAGTTTCCCTCCCAGTCTGTCAGCACTTCTGCTAGAATACCATTTATAGCTTCCTCTTGCAGTTTGGAGTTGTTATAGCCTACTGAGCAATCCTTTCAGAAGTATCACTGTCTCTTTAAATTTCTATTCCCTACTGTAAACAAATGTAAAACCTTGTTTGATCAAAATAAATGCCATACAATATGGCGATTAATGTAGATGCTTTTCATTAGGCTGAGCATAGTTAACCTGAAGCAGTTGGATTTTCAAATAAGCAGCTAAGGTAAGAAATATTTCTGTGGGGATGACAGCATGATAAAATTTGTTTTAAAAAGTTTTCAGACAGTTTTTTTTTAAAGCTGGACTTCTATATTCTATTGGTCTTATTTTCTCAGTTGATATGAAACATGTATAAATGGAGCTCTCCTTGACTTCAGTGTTTCCTCGCATGCATGCATACATGCTAACCATCTCACATCTTCCTTGTCCCATCTGTTGGCACAGACTTTGACCTTGCAGAGTCCTGGTGGATTATGGCCTGATTCTGTTTGTCTGTAGCATGAGAACACTCTCTACAAGTGAATAAGGTGGTCATTAACATGAATTATATTAAGTTGTTCATGAGACTTCTATATTTCCCTTTTCTGTGATGCAAGCGCAGAGTCAACTAACTTCATCCTGGTGATAGACTAATATGGCAGCCAGCCTATAATTAATAGCTGTACTTCTAATAGTAGCTGTTGCTAGTGATAGAAAAATGTCCCTTGTCCTGAGGAACGTCTATACTCAAACACTCAAACTTTTCCACTTTTAAAACTTGCTTTCCCCCAGGTAGGCGTGTGTGTGTGTGTGTGTGTGTGTGTGTGTGTGTGTGCGCGCGCGCATGCTGGGGACAGATACACCTTTTATTAACTTTGTACTACAGTTTGGAGGGATGTAGTTAGCAGTATGTGTCATAAGCCAGACAGAGTAGCCTCATTTCTTAACAGGTTATGCAGGGTAAAAGTGTTTCACCAGAGACTAGTGGCATTAGCATTGGTCCTTATTGCCTTCAACGTCCCTCTTTTCTGAGTCTGGGCAGTCATTTTTCATAGCAGAATATCACATCTAAGAATTGATAGTTCATTGAATGCTTAATACTTCTTGCGTGCTGTATGCAAATTCATGTAGTCTTCCCAATAATTGAGTGGGAGCATGTAACTGCTACTTTAAAGATGAAAATATTTTGGCAGAAAAGGTAGAGTGATTTCCTCATAGCCACAGAGCTACTAGGTAGGACAATACGGCATCTAAGAGGTTGGGTTTCAAAGCATCTGTCGGTTACTTTTCTCATTGTCGTAATCAAATAAATTCCCAACAAGAAGCAATTTGAGGCTGTAGTAAATTGTAGTGAGGAAGGGACGGTAGGGGGACCAGGAATTGCTGTGGGATGCAGAAATATGAAGTAGGAATTCAGCTGACTATGACAAAGTTATACCTGGAGGAAGCCAAGGGCCTTTCCAGAGGATAAAGCCAAGTCTTGGTGATACTGGCTTTTGAATATCCGCCGTTTCCTGCTATGAATTTCTCGTGTGCTATTGTAGCTTTTCCATTCCGTGTGTTTGATCATTCATTGGGCACCATTTCCCCCACACAGCTGAGGTATTTGGATACTTCCCCCAACTGTGACACAGGCAAGACTTTGAGCCCCATCAAAGTTTTTTTTTTTTAAATGTGATATTTTTTAAATTGTGATAATAAATTTTATAAATATATATACAAATATAAATAAAATTTAAAATTGTGATAATACTAAACATTAAATTTAACACATTGACCATTCAGAAGTGTGTAGTTTGTAGTGGGGGGGATGTTTACATGTCACACAACAGATTGCTAGAAAGTTTTCATCCTGTAAAACTGAAAGTTTATGTCCCCTTTAACCACTTCCCTATGTTTTATGGTTTCGATGACTTCACATTCTATAAATGGACTCCTGCAGTATTTGTTCTTTGTCCTTCTGTGACTGGCTTAGTTTACATAGCACAAAGTTCCTGAGATTTATCCACGTTGGATTTCCTTGTTATAACCCCCTTGTGTGTGTTTGTGTGTGTGATAGAATCTCCTTCATCCATTCATCCGCTGATGGCATTTGGGTTGGGTCTGTGTCTTCGCTGTTGTGCATAATTGACCAGTGAGCACAGGAGTGCAGGGATCTGGCTGAGATCCTGCTCTGAATTCTTTTGGATACACATCCAGAAATAGGATTGCCAGGACAGATGGGAGTCCTATTTTCAATCTTCTGCTGAACCTCTACACTCTCCTCCACGGAGGCTGCACCATTTCAGTCGTTTGTTTATGAACTGGCGCCTCTTAATTTTCCTTTCTTTTGGCAGTGGGGATCCTAATCAAGAAACAGTTTACATTTCTCTTATAATTAGCAATGCTGAAAACTTTTCATATGCATGTTGGGCATATGTAGGTCTCTTTTTGAAAGTATCCAAATCCTATACCACTTTTTTTTTTTTTTTTTTTTTTTTTTTTTTTTTTTTTTTTGCGCAAGGTCTCCTGTAACCCAGGCTGACCTCAAACTTGCTATGTAGTTGAGGCTAGCCTTGAACTCCTGATGTTCGTGCTTCTCTACTTCTAGTTTTTTAACTGGGTTATTTTTTGTTAGGTTGTAGGTTCATATATATATATATATATATATATATATACACATATATATTCTGAATATATATGTGTAATATATATATATATTCTCCCATCTCATAAGTTGCCATTTCACTCTGGTGGTTGTGTTCTTTGTGCAGTCTTTTATTTATTTTTTAAAGTTTATTTGATTTTCATTTGTTTATATGTGTGAGGATGTGCATGTGTGAATGGAAGTGTTCACAGTGTCCAGAAGAGGACACTGGATCCACCGGACCAGGAGTGAGACACTGGTGAGTCCCCGACATGACATGGATACTGGGGAGTGAATTTGGGTGTTTAGCAAAAGCACAACATGCTCTTAGACACTGAGCCATCTCCCCAGTCCCTTTGTGCGGTATTTAAGCTTGATGGGCCTCCCATTTGCCTGTTTTCATTCTGTTTGTTGCCTCAGCTTTTGCTGTGATAGCCAAGAAATCATGCCCAAGCTGTCGTACCTACGCTTTTCCCTTAGGTTTTCTTCTGGGAGATTTAGGTATTATGTCTTCAACCTGTGTTAGTTCGTTTGTGTGTATGCTGTAAGTGAGGGTCCAGTTCACTCTTCTGCAAGTGCATATCCCAGTTCCCCATTACAGCCTCATTGCACAGGTTATTTTCCCCTCTGAACATGACATTTATAATAGAGACGTTTAGCTGAGCATGGCAGTATGTCTGTAATTCCATCTGTGAGGGAGGCTGAGGTAGGAAGATGGGTTACTTGAGCCCAGGAGTTGGAAGCCAGTCTGAACACTATAGGGGCATCCTGTCTCTTAAACAACCTCCATCCAACACCAAACCCTTTTAATTTTCCCTGTGAAGGTTTTAGAACTGACTTGTGTTCAGGAGTAACAATTAGGAAAACAGACCAGGATGGAGCATGCTTCCCTGGCTCAGGGCTAATACATGGGCTACCTGCAATTAGGGAAGCTGGGTGCTCTGATGCTCACCTATAGAGGGATCCTTACTCTGCGTCTGTGTGAGGGGCATCCTACCCAGAACCCATGGAAATGGCACCTAGGAGTTGAACCACACAGATGATGCTGAGATGTGGCAACTAAAGAGCCCAATGTGCTTTTCCTGTCTCTCTCTTGAGGCTCACATTTGTTTTCTCTGCTGCTTCTTTTCCAAACTCTCTCAGCATCTTGTCCGTAATCATTTCATGAGTGATGCCTATGTTGGGTTCAAGAAGGCAAAAATAAAAATAGACTGTGTTCTTAAAGGACTGATATGTTGCAGAGGAAGGCACATAGGAGATCCCAGTACTGTGTTGGCTATGTGAGGACAGTGCAGGATGTGTGCTCCTTCTCAGACCAGCTCCATCACCACAGCATTTGCTGGGAACCACAGGCCTGACATTTGACACTTCATTCCTTGAGAGGAATCATTTTTGAGCACAGCTGATTTCCTCTGGTAACCAGAGGACCATGGGTTTAGGGTTTAGATGATAAGGTGTTAACAGTATTTATATCCTTCTGTGGCATACTTTTTACATAATAATCTTTTGAATATATAGCAAAACTGACAAACATGTGAAATATCCAGCAGAATAATGCTGTAGCTGAATGCTGGAAACTCTCATAGTTGGTCCGTTGCTGTAGTTGACAGTTAATTAATGAAGAGTGCTCCTTCACAAGCCCTGGGAACCCGAACTGCCTGGGTGCACAGTGGCTGCTTAGGAGCTGAGTGACCTCTCAAATTCTTTATTCCCTTATGCTCCAGTTTCCTCACCTGTGGAGTGACATAGTACCTGCCCCAAAGGATTGTGGGAAGTTTAAAGGTAAGGATAACGGAATTTTCCCGAGTTCCTGCCCTGAGAAAATTCCTCCTAGAAGTCCTGAGAAAGATGCTATGTATGGCATGGGGTATCTGAGAGAAAGGAATCCATGTACACTATGCTCTTTTGTCCATTAACTTTATTCTTCTATGACAAAATTCTATCTATACCATTTCGGCTCTGTCCTCACACTCAGCTCCTCTCTATGCCCACTTTTCCTGTCCTCATAGTTTCAGTAAGCTCCTATGCTTTTGACCTGATCTTCGTCCTCTGTTCCTTTGTCCTCCATCTATCCTTCCTGGCTCCTTACCCCTAGCCCTGATAAACTCTACAAAAGATCTGCCTTACGCTCTACAGAATCTCTGTCTTCCTCCCTTCTCTCTGGCCATGTGGTTCTGTGTCTCCTCTGGGATTTCTCTGCAGTTCTTTTTTTTTTTTTTTGGTTTTTTGAGGCAGGGTTTCTCTGTGTAGCTTTGCGCCTTTCCTAGAACTCACTTGGTAGCCCAGGCTGGCCTCAAACTCACAGAGATCCGCCTGGCTCTGCCTCCCGAGTGCTGGGATTAAAGGCGCGCTTCTCTGCAGTTCTTACTGCACCTGGTTATGCAAAAAGCCCTATTGTCCTCAGTCAATCACTTTGCCATGCCCCTAGGCCTGAAGGCAGGGGATGGTTTGAGCTTCATTTGTACAAGAAACAAAGCTGTGCATCTACAGCCTGCTTGTCTCCTAGGCTCTGTAGGGGGTGTTAGTACCTAGTGGAACAGTGTCCCATAAATGTCTGCCTTTCAGAA
>CABHPR010155865.1:0-26809 GCA_902168415.1 Peromyscus melanophrys
TTTTTTTTTTTTTTTTTAACACGTCCCAGGTTGGAACCTACCTGGTTTCCTCATCCTTAGCTGTTCTGTATGGAGAGTGAACTGTGATAGCCACACTTTGCCTTTGAATGAGTGAGGTTATTAAGTACAGAGCAAGCAGGAGCAAGCGAACAAAGGCAGCAGGTAGGTAGAAGCAGCAGATGGAGAACCAAATGGCATCCGATCAGGTGTCTATAACACCCAGCAGAGATAGCTGGAGTGGCCTGACTGAGAGGGCTAGCTAGGGAACCATCACTAAATCAGGCACGGACAACACCCAGCGGGAACTGACTGGGGAGACGCAGTCTTACTGAATTTCCTATTGGGACTACCTCCCTGGACAAGCTCCCTGCTTCCTGATGCATTTTTATACCTAGGGGTAAACAGTAACTTCTGTGAGCTGCGTTTTACCCTCTAGCTAGTTTAAGGACAGGATGTTTTCAATCCCCTGGTGCTTGCTGTTTTCACTCTTCCCGTTCATTACACAGCCAAGAGGCCACTCTGACCCAGGACAGGGCGGATCGGAGATCACTTGACATAAGCAGGCTTGCGTCTTCTGAGTCACAGGCCTCTTCACTCCCTCGTGTCCTTTTGACAAACCGAAACAGCGCATGAACAATTACCATTATGATGAAGATTACAATCCCCCAAAGGCTCCTCCTCGTTGCCCGGCTTCAACCCTGCTCCAGACGCCTTCACAGGTTCGTTGATGAGCATTAGATTCTTCCATGCTTCCAGAATTACAACAGGTAAGAAATGAATAAAGTGGACTAAGCGTAATATAGGGAGAGGTGGGGACTGGGGCCAAATGCAGAGTGCCCAAGGGAGTCTGGGTAGCAGGAAGAGGTCTTTATTCACACTGCTCCAACCATACTTGGATCATGACAGTTCCGCATTAAACTCATGCAGCCTCTTGTGAGGGCAAAGAACAAGGTCTCCCTCTGCGTCTTTGTTTTTGTTTCTTGAGACAGGGTTTAGTTTTGGTGCCTGTCCTGGAACTCACTCTGTAGCCCAGGCTGGCCTCGAACTCACAGAGATCCGCCTGGCTCTGCCTCCCGAATGCTGGGATTAAAGGTGTGCGCCACCACCGCCCGGCCCTCTGCGTCTTTGAAAGACTCCTGTGACATGTGGGGCAGAGTGCCACTGCTGTTACTCCACGGTGGCATCCATCAAGGCCCAAGTGGTAAATGGGGGATTTGTTAGAACAGCTGAAGGTGGAGAGATGAATCCTTGAGACCCAGCAGCACATTAGGGACAGGGTATGAGGGCTTGGGAGATGACAGCTACCCTTGCAGGGTGATGTCCTGAAATCACAACAAACTCAGCAGGGATGCAGAGGTCAGAAGGGCCCTGGTGGCATGAGGAAAGAGGAGAGACATGAGGCACTAAGGATGGAAGGTCCATACACGTGGTCCACCTTGCAAGGGAGTAGGGTGGAGCTTGGGCATAGAGGAGACAGAGAAGATGTCTTTGAAAATTATTAAATACCAAGATAGCCATATCTTAAGGGAGATTGTTCCAGGAAGAGAAGATGTCAAGAGCAAAGGCCCTGGGACCAGGAGCCAGCTTGGCATGTTAGGAAATGAAAACAAAAACCAGTGGAAATAGTCTGTGAGGCTGGGTAGTCTGAGATGGGCCTCTACCCAGTGCTCCCTAGACAGATGGGGCAGAATCTCATGGGCCATGCTGCAGGGCCCAGCCTTTCCGTGAGTTTAGGAAATAATTTGCTGGGTCTGTGCTCTAGCTCTCAGCTTCATGGGTGACTCAACCCTTTGGCATTTTCCTCTGATTCTTGTCTGTTCCCAGTAACATCACTCACACTCTTCCCTTGGGCCTGAGCCCCACCCGACCCTGCTGAATCACGCTTTCTAGGGAGGAGTCCAGACTTGTGTGTGCTCTGAAGGATCTATGTGTGGTTTGGGTGTGTATCATATGGTGGATACATTCACATATCTCTGTCTGTCTACCTTCTATCTATTACCTAGCTACCGACGATCTCTCCACTAACAATCTGTACCTATTGATTTGATGACCTGTCATCAGTTAGCTACCACCTGTTTGTAGGTCCATCTTTAATTATGGAAAAAGAAGCCCAAGGAATAGTGTCTTAGTTAATTTTCTATTGCTGTGACAAAACACCATGACCAAGGCAACTTATAAAAAAAAATGTTTCATCTTGGCCTTACTCTTTCAGAGTAAGAGAGTAAGAGTTCATGATGGCGAAGCAAAGACATGGAGGCAGGAAGAGCTGAGAGCTCACATCTCGACCCACAAGTAGGAGGCAGAAAGAGAGAATACTGGGAATAGTGCGAGTGTTTTGAAACCTCAATGCCCACCCCCAGCAATGCACCTTCTCCAACAAGGCCACACCTCCTAATCCTTCCCAAACTGTTCCACCAATGGCAGCCCAAGCATTCAAATATATGAGCCCGTGGGGTCATTCTCATTCAAGCTGCCACGAATATTAAAATGGCATCTTTCCCCTACTTTTAGTGCTGCCATCAAAATCTAACTCAAACACTGGAACAGAGATCTGGGGATGGACTGACCACGCAGTTCTCACTAAATTGCACAAAACCCTGACTTTGCTGCCATATGCAACAACTGTGACAACCACCTGACGTGGAGCTATTTCAGTCCATTCATATGGATTTCCTGAGGGGTGGGGAGAGGCACTGCAACCTGGGTAGCTTTGTCAAGTCATATTCTGTTTTTAAATTTTTGATACATGCTATTAAATTGCTCTCACTAAGCTTATGCCCATTCATATCCTTCCCAATAACATTCAACTGATTTTTTTTTTTCTAAGTCAGCTAAGCCAGGAATGGCAGCATCTACCTATGCTTCCAGCACTTGGAGAGTAGAGGCAGGAGGATTGGGGGTGCAAGGCATCCAAGCGACACGTCACGTCTTAGACCATCATGGGCTGCATGACCTAAAAAGAAAAACAAATCAACTGAAAGCCAAGAGAAACACTGGGGCGATTTTAGCCACATATAGGTTAAACAAAAGGTTAGCTGATCTTTTCCACAGACTAAATCGCATTTAATCTACAGAATTAATAAAACTATAATTCAAAAGGAAAATAACATGAGCTAATAAATGAAACAGAATGAAAAATTCATTAATGAATATTTTAAGCATATATACCCACATATTTTCTCATGAATTTACAATTAAATCATATTTATCATTTGGGGGAGATGGGCATTCAGATGACATTGACATTGATGAAAATCTGAACTGGTGTAAACATAATGGAAGCATTTTGACACTATTATATCAAAACCCCTGAAAGCATTCCTATTTCTTCACTGGGTAATTCTCTTTACAGGATTGTTTTGTTTTTGTTTTTTTTTTTTCCTAAAGAAATAAATATGCAGGAATACTTAACTGTCAGCTTACTTATTGTGTGAAGTTAGCCAAGAATTATGGAAAACAGCACAGACGTTCCTGAAAAAAAAAATTAAAAATAGAACTGTGACCTAGAAATCTCACTACCTGTTAGGAAGCCAAAGAAAATGAAATCTTCCATTTGTACGAATAAAGAAGAAACTGGAAAACATTGTGCTGAGTGGAATCAATCAGTCACAGGAAGGCAAAGATGGCCTGATGTCACTCACACGTGATATACAAATGAGTTGGACACATAGAACCAAAGAATAGAATGGTGGGTTTCGGGGGGCCAGGGAGGAGAGGAGGCCTTTGGGAGATGTGGGTTGGAGAATGCAAGATTTCTTAGACAAGAGGAGTAAGTCCAGGGGATCTATTGTACAACATAGTGGGTGTAATGAAAAGCCATGTGTGTCACTGAATTCCTAAGAAAGAAAATAATTCTGGTAATATCCGAGCAAGCTGTGCCTCAGGCTCCCGTCACCATGGACAGGAGCTGGGTACTGCCTCCACGCCTTGCTGCTCACCACGAAACTGTGAGTCCAAACAGACCTTTCTTCCTTGAAGTTGGACACAACCATGAGGGAGACAACTACCACAGAAAATTATTACAAGAAGTGGGGTTGTTATGGTGGTGATAATTGTGGAGCTGGTTTTATGGGAGGAATTTGAAAGAGTTTGTGTTCATGTGCTGGGGAAACTAAGGTTCTGTTAGCAGGGCGTCATCCACTACTCTCACAGACGTTCAGAAGAGCAGAATGGCAGTATAAACTTGGACAATCAAGACTCTGTCAGTGAGGCTTCAGAGGGGAACAATGACTCTGTTAGAGCCTGTTCGTCTTACAGTCTAGCAAAGAGTCCAGGTACTTTCTGCCTGTGTCCTAAAACAAATTGAATGAGACTGAACTTAGAAGGAATGGCTATAATTTGTTTGACTTGAGAAAACAGTCTAACACTTGGACCGTGGCATGGTTACTGCTTACCGCACTTAGCCAAACTTGGAGTGGGACAGAGTGGAAAGTCACGGAGTATGTGGCCTTCACTAAGGAAAGAAGCAAGAGAGAATTTCACCCTGAGGAGCAAAGAGGCTGTAATTGTGGATGAAATTAGCACAGCCAGGGAGAAAACAAGTGATTTGCACTGAGGCAAGAGGGGTGGTGTCTTGTGGCCAAGAACTCACCGATTCAGAGCTCCAGGTTGTAAAGCTGAAACTTATTTTATGGATCACTTATTTTAAAAGAATGCCTGAAAAACAATGAATATCTGTACAGAAAGTACCTCTGCAGAGATCCCCTGCCCCAAATAGACACTTGTGGGACTGTTTTCCCTAGCTGAGCCATGCAGGCACTCAGCCACTACTACAGTCCAAGAGGGCCAGCCACATTTTTATCTGATGAGAGAAGCTGAAACCCTCCAACATGGGAGAGGGTTTGTGGGCATGCAGAATGCGCAGTGACAGGGTCAGAGAGTCTTGCACCAAGGTTCCAGAAGTTGCCAAGGGCGGGCAATGTGCAGCAGAATGAGGTTATCTGCTTAGAGCTCCCGAGTAAGCTATGCACGAAGTAGCAAAGGTGAAGTTTAAATTGCAATGGAGACCTCAGGATGTTGGAAATGCTGAGACCGTGGGGCATCTGCCAAATGCTGAATAGAGTCCACCCAGTAGAGGAACCTTGTGCGGGAAAGAGAGATGAGGAAGTGAATATACCCAAGCCTACTGGGGCTCAGATGATGCTGCTATGACCCTACATCAGAGACATGGAGCTCAGGGTTTCATTTGTTTGTTTGTTTGTTTGTTTTCATGCTGGATTTTTTTTTTTTTTGAGACAGGGTTTCTCTAACAGTCCTGCCTGTCCTAGAACTCGTTTCATAGACCAGGCTGATCTCGAACTCACTGAGATTTGCCTGCTTCTTCCTCCTGAGTGCTGAGATTAAAGGCATGCACCACCACCGCTTGGCTTCATGCTGGATTTTGATCTTACCTTGGTTCTATCTTTAATTCCTGTCTTCCTGTTCCTCTCTTTTGAAATAGGAATGATTGATTACTCTAGGCTATTCTGTGTTAGGAGCATATAATTTGTTTTTAAACTGGGGTTTATAATTAAGAGATTGCTTTGACTCTCAGAAGAGACTTTAGACATTCAAACTATGTGGACTTTTGAAGTTCTACGGAATACGTTTGCATTTGAGATGGCCACGAACCTAAAGGAATCAGGGTGGAGACTGGGGATGGTTGGAATGTGAACTGTCCCCCATAGGCGGGCGCATGTGTTTGAACACATGTTCCCCCACTGGGGGTGCGGTTGGGGGAGGTTGTGGAACCTTTAGGAGGTAGGGCTTGTCTGTAGGAAGTGGATTGCTGCAGGAACGTGACCTTGAGAGAGAAGTATAGTTAGGCTCCCCTCCCAGCCAAACACTTCATCTTAGCCAAGATATGAGAAGGCCGTGCCATAAGACCCTGCCGTCACAGGCAGGAGCCCACCCCACAGCTGTGCGGTCCCCACTGTCAAGCTAGGAGCAAAATGAAATGCTTCTTCCTCAGACTCACTTCTTGTCAGGGTCCCAGGGTTTAGAAAAATAGCTAAAAGGAATTGGAGAGATGGCTCAACCTGGCTCTCAGCACCCATGTCAGGCAGCCCACAACCACCTGCAAGGGAGCTGAGGCGCTTGGCTGGCCTCCTCAGGCACCCACAGACACATGTTGTACGTGCGCATGCACACACACATACACAAACACAGCAAAGAAAAGTCACAAAATAAGTAAATGAGACAGAAAGAGAAAGGTTGCAGCCAAATTGGATATTGGTTACAATATTACAACTTCAATAAAAAGGTACAGTTAAACACTTCTGTAGAACATTATAGAGTAAAAAAAAAAAACAAAAACAAAAAAAGATTGTTGATATATAAAGAAATAAATATACAGAAAACTGTTTAGCCTGAGACGACAAACCAACATGGCAGTATGCAAAACACCTAGAGAGGATCTCCCCTGAGCGTGTACAGTCCTTCCCTGGTTACACAATCGTTTTTTTTTATCCAGAGAAATCTTGTGCAATTCGCATCCTCCACAAGTCAACTGGCCTGTCTGCCATCACTGCATATTTTAAAGTTGCGTAACTTCTGATGTGCTTTTTGCGGGCGGGCATGGAGTGTCATTTCAAGGACATTTTAACATTGCTGATGTAGACAAAACGGACGCGAAAAGGAGCAAAAGCTTTTTGGAATGGCCCCCAGAGCGCTTCGCTCAAGTGAGGATCACGTGTTTTGCTCAGTGCAGATCATATGTTAAATTCTGGATGTGTGTTGATTTATGGGGAGGGTGTGATGTGGCATTGTTGCTTATCAGTCTTGGCTCTTCATCTTTCCTAAACATAGTAGGTGATCTTTGACTTCCTTGTGATTGATTAGAGTCACGTGGCTGATTCTAGCCACTGAGTCACAAGTTTCCAGCCTGGGACGATTAGTTGCTGGCATGAGGCTTTCCATCTTCCTCTCCTTCCCCTTGAACGACAGGCTTCTTCTCTCTCTCTCTACTCTTTCAAGGCTGCAGAAACCAAAGTCCGTGGATGCTGAAGAGCTTTATAGGAAAGGATGGAGCAGCCAATGGAGAGATGGCTCAGCTGGCAAAAGCATTTGATGTTCTTGCAGAGGACCCAGGTTCAATTCCCAGCACCCACATGGCAGCTCACAACCGTCTGTGATTCCAGTTCTAGGACATCTGTGGACAGTGCACGTACATGGTACATATACCTATATGCAAGCAAAGCAGCCATACACATGAGATAAAAATAAACAACCTTTTAAAGAATGGAGTATTTTGTACAACCTATATATTTCTGTTGCCTACCCTCTCCTCATTAAAAATGCACACTGAGTACCATCTGGGAGTTTGTTAGGCCCCCCTCTCTTGCCCATGGAATCAAAATCAACATTTGAGCAAGCTCATCAGATGCTCATGGAACATTAGAAATCACTGTGTTCTGGTCCAGTATGTCCTGATGGATACACAGGGGAAGGGAGGAAGCGGCCTGTTTCAGGGTCTATTTCCTCACTGACATATATGTGAGAATTTGATGATGTAGCACGTCCCTCATACTAAGGGTTCCCCTGTTTGTGTTATTAATGGTCAATCATGATCTGACAATCTTAAGCAGAAGATTCCAGAAATAGACCATTTTTTGGTTGTATTCTATTCTGAGTAGAGAGAGAAAATCTCATGCTGAATCCTCCCATTCCACCCGGGATAGAATCCACTCATTTGTGGAGCACCCTGGGCCGTATACAAGATTCTCCACTCACTCAGTCATTCATTAGCTGTCTGCCTCCACGAGCCGATTACAGATAAGGGCAATGTTAGTGCTTGTGTTTCTACAACGCTTACTATACGTCACCACAGCCCCAAACTCAAGACTGTTATGAATGGAAATTTTAGAGCAGTATCCTGTGATAAGAATTCAGTTTTATTATTAATTATGATAGCAATAGTGGCTATTAACTTTCTGTAGCTAATTTACAAATTAATCTTTAGGTATGTGCAGGGAAATTATATATATAAAACTATATATTTACATATAATTTATATATGAATATATAAATACAAATTATATATAATTATATGTGAATATATAATACATTTATATATTATGTATAATTTCCCGGTACATACCTAAATATTAATTTGTAAATTAATGTATATGGCTAGGGTACCATCTGCTGCTGCAGGTATCTTTCTGGAGGCCCTTGAACTTGCCACCGTGGATTAGGAGGTGTGACTGCCATGTACTCTCAGTGCCCCAGTCTTAGTAAATGCTCAGCAAACAACCGTTCACCTCGGAATCTCAGAAAACGCAGTGCCACAGGCCGGAACGTTGGCTTCCCAGAACTTTGTTTCCCATTTCCCCTACAGCAAGAATTACATCTTTAAAGACTTTGGGTGGCATGCAGCCTAAGAATTCGGTAAATATTGATCTGCGCACCCACCCACGTGGTTCTGTCAACTGTGTGATCATCCCCAAATGCCGTGTTGATTGTCTTCATTCTCCCTCTGCCCTGTTCATGTAGCTTTGAGGTTTTCTTCCCTGATCCTCCAAACCAGGAGATGCCCCCAGGCCTGCAGAAGCCTCTGCCGAGGCTCCGCGTCCTGTCCATGTACGTACAGAGGTCTGCTGCCTCTGAGAACTATGGGAAATGGTCCAGCGGAAAGACAGTCATGCACACACATGCACGTGCACCCACACACCCACGCTTTCCATTTTGCTCCCAAGCTGAAGGAAGGAACTGTCAGGGAGGGAAAGTCCCTGGGTAAACAGTGGTGATTCCGCTGTTCATCCTTTCCTTCGGGAGGAGGCGGCTCCGCGGGCTGTTAGTTCATTCCATCCTAAACCTTCATGTGAGGAAGAAAAATGCAAGGATTATCCCTCCCTTTGAAATAAATGTGAAAACCTCAGGCGTGCAGCTGCCCCGAGGCCTTGAAGATCCCATGGAAGAGCGAAGGTGGGAACCAGACAGGGTAGGAGTCTGGGACCCCAGGATGGAGACTGGGACCCCAGGATGGGCCCTGGGGCCTCCTGAGCTGTTGGAAAACACTTGTGAGTCTCTGTCCTGCCCAGCTGACCACCGACCCATGCCTTCTGGGAAGTCTTTTCGCAGTCTTTTTCCTCTTTCAGGTTTTCAGCATTTTAATATATCCTTTACGTATTAGCACATTTTAAAATTGGCTTTTAAAGTTAGCATAGAAATGGGTTTCATTGTGGCATTTCCATACCTATGTGCCCCTGTATCCCTCTGGCTGGTTCCCTTTCATTGCCCACATTAATTAAATAATGGCCATGCTGTGACGTGTCCACACACACACACACACACACACACACACACACACACACACACACACGTTATAGTGTCCTTTGGTCATACTATTCTCATGGCCTTCTCGTCTTCTCTCTGCTTCCCCTCCCTTATATATCCCCTCTTATTGTCGTGGCTTTTTAAAAACCACATGTTAATGGTATTTATTATGTATGTGTGCAGAGGGGTTGGGAGTGTGTGTGGCCATTGTGCTTATCCGGAGGTTTGAGAACAACTCACAGGGGTTAGATTTCTTCCACCACCTGGGTCCCGAGGGGGATCAATCTCAGGTTGTCAGAAGTCAGATGGTAGCAAGTACCTTGACCTGCTGAGCCATCTTGCCAGCCTCAAATACTGGTGCTTTTTTTTTTTTTTTTTTTTTTTTGAGTGCTGGGGGATTGAACCCAGAGCCTTATGTGTGCAAGCTACATTACACCCACTAAGCTACATTCCAGCCCTGTCATGTTATTTTTCCAGATTCTGTATATATTTTTTTTATTTTTTAAAAATTAAATATTTCTCTTTCTGAGTCTGTTTCACAAAACGTGATGACGTCTAGTTCTATCTATTTCCCTGCAAAGAATGGGGTTGTTTCTCTTTCTGACTGAATAATATTCCCTTGAATTTCTTTATCCATTCACCCCTGCTAAACAATCAGAGGGTTGGAAACAATTATCCTATAGAAACTTTATCATGCATGAAGTGTTAAGCCATTTGATCTTTAAATTATCACATTATTTGGTGGGCGGGGGGAGCCACACCTGTGCCACAAGACTCAAGTGGAAGTCAGGAGACAACTTTCAGGAGTCGGTCCTCCCCCTCCACCATGTGAATGCTGGGGATTGATCTTTGGTCACTGAGTCTGGTGGCAAACCGCTATTATCTGCTGAGTCATCTCACCAGCCCTCACTGGGTGACAGAAGACACAGTCCCAATCAGAGGGGAAAGGGGGAGGGGATGGGGAGACGGTAGAGAGAGAGAAAAAGGTTTGCATCGCACCTGGCATTCTACCCTGTATTAACAATATGTTATAAAGCCGAGTGACACCTGGCACAGACGCCACACTGCAAAAGAGATTCCAATGGTCTAAGACGCCCGAGGCCCAGGAGTCTCCAGGACATGGGGCTTTCGATGCTAAAACTGGGCACGTTCAAGGGCACATGGCACCGTCTGATGGAGCCACGGGTAATAACAAGCTGGCTGCAAGGAACAGTGCAGAAGAGGATGGCGGGTAAGTGACAGCAAAGGATGCAGTTGACTGTCCCCTTTGCAGAGTGTCCTGAGGTCAGAGTTCCCAGCTCAGGGTTTCTGAGCAAAAAGATCCACTTTGGGGCAGTGATAGTGGAGGAGGTGGGAGCACAGAATATGGATAGAACCAGGGCCAGAAAAGCTCTCTTTAGAAGATGTTGAGCAACTATGTGCTAGAGAGATGGAGTATCCAGTAAAGCACATGGCACACGAAGCGTGATGACCAGAGTTTGGATCCCCAGCACCCACGTAGATGGTAGGAGAGTGTGGTGGTCTGCTTGTAATGTCAATGGTTAGGAGGTTCAGACAGAGGATCCCTAGAATAAGCTGCCTTATGTAGACTCTCCTCCAAACAACCAAGCTCTGGATTCAAATGACAAACCCTGCCTCCATATGGAAGCGGGGAGAGCAACTGAGGAAGACACTTGGCGTTGACCTCTGGCCTCCACACACAGGTCAATACAGGAAAATAAAAAGCCGATATTTGATCAACTAATACAATTTTAAGAATTAAGTCAAAATCGTAAATGATGGCAAATCCCCAAAGGTTGATTTAAAAGACAGGCATTGTGCAGAATTCCCTTCCGGCGGGAGAAACCAAGAGAGCAACTTCATCACGCTGATTCTTTCACGCTCCGGCAGGCAAGTGATAAAATCGTCAGATGAGGGTCCGGCCCTGTCTCCCGCAGTCGCTTTCACAAGTGTGCTGTGTCTAAAATAATGACAGCGGCTTTATTAAATGATGGCTGGCTGCGGCCCCCGTGCTAATTTGAAACGGGCTTATTAGTTTAATGACTGCTCCGAATCATCAGAATTCATTAGTGTTAGCGCCCTGGCTTCGTTCGACATCAGCCCAAGGCTCCAGGACGCCGTGCTCACCCCTTCTCTAGCTGCGGCTCTCTCCCTTCTCATAAGACGCTGCGCGTGCGCCTGCGTGGACGCTGTCTCCTCACAAACCAGGGCTTCTTGCCCGCTTTATCTGTTGGTGGATTTGAGCTCTTTTCTCTTTCTCAAACAAACAAAATGACTGTGGCTGCCTGCTGCTTTGAGCACAGAAATCCACAGCTTGTGGAGTCTTTGAAAGGGTTTCATTCACCTGCTCTTTTTCTTCAGGGTTTGATCCAGGGGCTGGGAAAACAGCCCATGTGGTCAAGTGCTTGCCTCACGTGTATGAGGGCCCGAGTTCAAACCCCAGGACCCATCTTCAAAAAGGCGAACAGCCATAGCGGCCCATGCTTGTCATCCCAGCAAGGGGAGGTCGGGACAGGAGGATGGATCTCTGGAGCTCTATGGTCAGCCAGCCAGCCTAGCCGACTTGGTGAGTTCCCAGGCCGGTGAGAGATTTTTGTTTAAAGAAAACAGGTGGGCAGAGCCCGAGGAGCACCAATTCAAGTTGTACATATGCACGCACGCACGCACTCACACACACATACACACGTGTGCACTGGCACACACGCCATAGCACCAAGGGTGTGTTATGCCCCCAACCCACTCCATGGCTTTCATTTCATTCCTTGCCTGCTCCTTTGTCTTACTCTGCTGAGGATAGGTACTTCTGACATCCTTTGTGTGTATATACTCCTGTGTACATACGTGCATATATACCTGTACACACATTAGATATACACACACACATATGCATTTATATTCGTGTACACATATACGTATATATTCATATATACACATGTCCACATATACACATACACGTACATGTGTATCGGTCCTGGTTGGGTCATCTGGGAAGAGTAACCTAGGTTGGGAAAAAATGCCTCCTTCTGATTGGCCGCTGAGTGTGACTGGGCATTTTCTTGATTGACAATTGATGTAGGAGAGCCCAGCCCACTGTGGGCGGAGCCAACCCTAAGCTGGTGGATTTGAGCTGTATGAGAAAGCAAAGTGAGCCAGCTGCAGGGAACAAGGTGGTCAGTGCTGTTCCTATGCGGCCTCTACTTCAGTCTCCCCCTGTGGACTGTAACATGTAAGCCAAACTAACCCCTTCCTTCCTAAGCTGCCTTTGGTCAGTGTTTTGTCAAAGCAATAGAGAGCACAATGATAAGTGTGCACATGTACAGATGTACAGAGAGACACATATACATACATACACATGTGCATTTACACATATACATATACCCACATACATACACACATATACATGTATACACATATATACATGTATACACACATACGCACATACACCCATATTATTGACTTTGGCAGTGGGGAAGACAGCAAGGAAACCATGTCCATCTTGTGGTGATCAGACTTTCCACCCTGGGCAAACATCTTTTTCCAGGATGGCTCCCTTAGATCACTTCTGTTCCGGGAAAAATAAATGAATACAAGGCCCTCCATCAGGGCAAAGAGCAGACACCCCTCCTGAGAGCCCTTCCCCCCTCCATGTGTGTTTTATGCGTGTCAAAGGCCCAGGAACTCAAGAGCAGCAGACAGCCCCTGCCTCTCTCTGGCTGGAGCTGATGGCTATGGTTGGACTAATGCCCTTGAGTCCTAACTCCAGGAACTGTTTGAGAGTGAGGATTTGTCAATGTGAGGAAGAGAAGGAATTTCCGCCCCCGCCATTTTTTCATGAGAACTTGAAAGACGAGGTTCTCTGAAGCTTCCAGGCAGTTTTATTAGAAGACTATGTTTCTTCCTCATTCCTCATCCTTCCTTCAGAGATTCTCACATGGGACATCCATGTTTATGCATGAACAAACCCAAGTGCCCTGGGTGATCTGTTTGTTCTCTTTGGAGCATGGTCCACGGGAAGAGGATTCCCCAGTCTCATCTGCTGTGGTTCAGAAAAAAAGAGAGAGAATCTGTAGTCATAAAAATGGAGTCCAATCAATTTCTAATATGCACTACCGTATTAATGGAGCTTGAGTGTAATTAAACTGTTTGGCTGATAAAATGAGGTCATTGCACTTGAAAACAAAAGCAGCCACTAGGCCAGGTGGACGGTGCAGTTGATAACGCTTGCCCTGCAAAAAATAAAAAAGAGGACTGAGTTCAGGTCCTCAGCACCCACGTAAAAACTGGGCCCAGTGGCATGGATCTGTAACCCCAGTGCTGGTGTGTGGAGACAGCTGGATCCCTAGAGTGCTCTGGCCTAATCAGTGAGCTCAAGATGCAGTGAAAGACCCTGCCTCAGAAAAATGTAGTGGTGGGGGCTGGAGAGATGGCTCAGCAGTTGAGAGCATGGGCTGCTCTTCCAGAGGACCCATGTTCAATTCCCAGCACCCACATGGCAGCTCACAACTGTCTGTAATTCCCGTTCCAGGGGATCCAACACCCTTACACAGATGCACCAATGCAAATAAATAAATCATTTTTTTAAGAAAATGCAGTGGTGAGAGATTGAGGGAGACCTAAAGAGCCAAGCTCCAGCCTCTGCCCACTCCTTTGCCTCAGGCTGTGATGCTTGTCTGCTCAGGCTCTCTCTCTAGAGCCCCTTGATAGCAGGGATCCTATCTGATTTGCTTAGGGACCTGGGAGATCTACCAGCACACCGGGGCAGATCTTGGAGTGAATGGGTCGATGGGTAAATGAAAACGTGAGTGACAGTGTCCCCCAAATCCTTTTAGCTTTGTTTTCCCTCCTCTCCCACAGGTTACCACAAACAAACACCTAGATTAACTCTACCATATTTCCCCACAAAGGGAGAAAGAAAACCGAGATTCTTATAAAGACCTTGCGTTAAAGAGGAAGATGTACACAGGCATGCCATGTTCCAAAGAGCAAACCCTGGTTGGTTGGGGAAGAGGGGAGCACTGGCGTGGGTGGGCGGGGTCTGAAATGACTTCAAATCCTGATACTCATGCTTTTTGGATATCCCATATTCTTGCCTTCTCACCAAAAATGTCTAAACTCTCTCAGGACTGGAAATGGTACTGGCGGGTGATAGGTTAGTCTGGGGCCACGTAACTCTAAGGGACTTGGGGCCCAGTGGACTTCTGGGTTCACTGAAATCAGCATTCTGCCCTCATCGACACTGACACACAGTTAAAGGGTTGAATCATAACGTGTGAAGGAACAGAGGCCTGGGAGCCAAAGCCCACTCCGTTATCTGTGGGTCCTAGATCCCAACAGAGGAACGAATTAATTCTGTTTGGCTGGTTCAAAGGAGACATTTATACAGGGAGTTATTTATGGAAGTGTGAGCGGGTTGGAAGACTAAAAATAGATAGTGAGACACTCAGGGACTTCTAATGACCCTGGGACACAGGGGTACTGAGACGATGGGAGGAAGTGGAATTCCCAGGGTCCAGTGAGAACTTGGACATGGAAGTGGGTAGCCTAGTAAGAGGTATAGACACAGTGGACACAGCCACCTCCAGAAGGATGGTGCAAAGAGAGAGCATGGGGGGGGATGTCCTAAACCTCTCATCCCACCCTCAATCTGCAGCTTGTGACTCCCGTTGGCCAAGCCCAACTGAAACCTGATGACCAGAGAAGCACAGGTCATCTAGTCCACATGGACCATGAGGAGGACAGGGTGGAGGGACACATCTTTGATGATGGAGAGGGCAGTGTAGAAGAAGCCACGTCCTTGATCTAGGATAGCGAAGAACAGGACAATGTTTGTTGAGAACATGGAGTTGATGGGAATAAAATGTATTGGGTAATATTGATAGGCACATGATTCCCACATGTTTTGGAGAGGTGTCATCTTCTAGGGAACACTGGACTTTGGTTAGGATGGTGTCTGGAGACAGACAACAAAATCAGGTCCTTGGTCCTCAGTGTCTTCAAAGGTTTGCTAGCTGATGGATGCTTCCCATGGTGCCAGCCTCCAAGATGACTGCAAATGGTCCTATGGTGATACAATACAGTCCACTTTCCCCAGGGTTGGTTTGTAGGACCAACAGCACCCAGCAGAAGCCATGGAGTGTCACTTTTGAGATAACAAAGCTACAGCAACCTATCTCTCTCTCTTCTTCCTTCTGCTTCTCTCTCTCCCTTCCTCTGACCCCACTAAGGTCTCCTCCTCTTTCCTCTCCCCTCCTCCCATTTCTTCTCCCTCCCTCCCTCCCTCCCTCCCTCCCTCCCTCCTTCCCTCCCTACCTCCCTAGTGGCCTGGGGAAGCTTCTTCAGAAGAATCCCTCCCACGAGAGACCCACATAGTGAGTTGCTGAGGCTTCACCAACACCACTTCACAGAAAAGCTTGGGAATGGATTTACGTCCAGTTGAACCTTCAGATGAGATGGCCACCCTCCTGGCCACATCCGTGCAGCTTCATGAGAGCCTATGAGTAGAACCACAGTGAGGCTGCTCGCACAGTTCTGACTGTCAAAAGGTGTGAGGTAACAACAGATATTCACTGCTTTTAATCACTCTCTTTTGGGTAACAGGATCTCAGTAGGAGCTTGGTAGTCAGGATCATTTGCTTATTCATGCATTAATAGTTAGTAATATGCACAAGACATTTTTTATTTTCTGCTTATTACAATTATTCATGAAGCCAGTAGACGACCCTGTCTTAAATACGTGACAGAATGCTTTTCTTGCCTCTCTGAGACTCAGTTTCCCCAGTTCGCAATGAAGATGCTAACAGTGTCTATCAAAGAGTTGTCTGAGAAATGGCTCGAATAAAATATTCCAAGTGCCAAGGATGGTGCCTGAAATACTCTGCTCAACAAATTCAGCTTCTATTGGTCAGGGAGAGAAAACAGCTCATAATTGAAGATGTCTGTGGTAGTAACTATGATCAAATGCATGACTTAAGAAACAGAGGTTAATGTTGGCTCGTCCCTCAGGGCATCCAGTCCACTGTCTCAGGAAGGCACAGTGGCTGGAGTGGACCTTGCCTATGGGAGTGAGAGACCTGGCTGGTTACAGGACAGTAGCTGGTGGGACAACGGTTGGTGAGAGATGGGCAGGAAGGCAGAACTGGGCTTTAATCCTCTAGACCCATCCTTGTACCCATATGCCACCAGCTAGGCTCTGCTACCTCCCCCCAAACAGCACTGCCTGCTGGGGACCCAGTGTCAAACACATGAACTCCTAGGGGAATGCTTCTCATACAAACCCTGACAAGGTCCTCAAGGAGTCCTGGGAAGAGATTCCGCCACTGTCCCGTGGTGTAGTTCAGCTGTTATTTCCCTTGCTGGATTGAGGATGAGTTTGTTCCCAATGCCTGCCATGCACAGGGACCACCCCCCACTTCCCCAACAGCCAGCTCTCTGAAAGTCCTCCACCCCAACCGTGAAGAATCGGCTGTCTCCACCCGTGCCTCCCTGGCAGAAAAGGGAATCCCTGATTTTCTGGGCATGTTCTGTCCCTTGCTGGCTGCTTGCCCGGCTTTACTCAGGCTTTCCATTTTCTAATGACTTGGGGATGAGTGTGGGACTGAGTCATAGGGAGCCGGGTGGGGTGAGAGTGGCCGTGTGGTGTGCGCCGAAGTCACATAGGCTGGGTGGGGGGCCTCACAGCCCCACAGAAAACAGCTCCGTGAGTGCACCAGAGAGCAAAGAGAGCAGGGCAACCAAGTTCAGACACAGTTCCTGTTAGCCTGGGAAAGTGTGGTGTTTTCCCACCAGGAGGGGGAAGAGCTCATCAGTGAGAGTTTGGTCTTCAAATTCCCTTCTTGATGCTTTGATTGGCTTTGAGGACAATCTTCCCCAAAGCATGGGCAGTGGCGGGGGGAGGGTGTTATTTTCATTTATTAGCACCACCCCTAGGACCAGGTAAAAAGGAAATATTGGTAGCTTGGATGTTGCTCAGGGGAGAGCAGTGCCTCCCGGGTGGAAGGCCCTGAGTCCCATGCCCACCTCCAAAACAAGATAAAAACCAGCCAGGGAAACGAGTCCATTTCCTTCTCCAGCATAGAATAGTTATGCAACAGGACAGGAGAGCATTGTCAAGGGTAAAGTAGCTGGGGCCTTCTGAGTTTATGTCTGGTGTTGTCCATCTTTTCAAAGTAAGCTCATCCAGAAGGGCACGTGGGCAAGGGATGGTTTACGCCTTGCTGTTTATAATTGGGAGGAAATCATGGGCTACAAGATCCCTCATCCATTATTGACCAGTGAGCTCAGATTCTGATGCTGTCACAAGTGGAATACTGGACCATCAGGCACAAGAACAGGCCCAAGTCCCACCCCACACAGAGATTGCAAATGATATCTGATTAATGAACCATGTCCTAATATACTATGGATCACACAATCTTATTTTTGTTTTGAATGATCAGTGGTGAATATGTATGCATGAATGAGAATAAGGATTCTAGATGTCTGGAAAGCCACACACTGTATTGTGTGAAAAACCTTGAAAGGTAGCCTGGCTTTGGGAGCAATTAGAACTAAAATAGATTTTTATGTAAGAATAAATCTACAAAAGTCTATAGCGTTTGGGCCTGCAAGATGGCTCAGCAGGTAAAGTTGCTTGCCACCAAACTGACAACCACAAGTTGTCCTCTGACCTCCACAGGTGCACAGTACCATGCACACATCACACACACACACACACACACACACACACACACACACACACACACACATTCACTCATTCACACATGCACCCCAAATAAATGTAAAACATTCCATAGTGTTCTACAAGTTTGTGCCTGGCATGCCATTACTTTTCATCAGACAATTTAAAGATGAGAGTTGAAAATCGAAGGCATCCTGCCACATTGGGGTGCTTTGGGTCCCTCAGCAAAAAAAAGCAAGCCAGGTACTGCTAACGAGCTACAGAGAAAAATGAAGGGAGTGGGGAGTCAGGAATGAAGGGGGTGAACAATGGAGGCCAGAACCCCAAAGAATGGTGCTAACAGCTATGCATGGGAAATTTAACTTCACAGGCATTGTGCTTGCAGGCAAGGGTGGGGCGTGTTTGTGTGTGTGTGTGTGTGTGTGTGTGTGTGTGACAGGTGAGTGAGGCTCACCATCATCCCTTGTCAACACTGCCTGGCCGGCCCTCAGTGGATACTCATCCTCACCCTCTGTCTTCTCTTTGAAACAAGAGCACAGGCATTCAAGCTCATGCATCAACTCCCCTCCTTGCTCCTCTTCCCCACCCACCCCACCCCCACCCATTCTTGTCCTCTCGCCATCCCTTCTTTCCGTGTCTCATTTAGTAATTCCCTTCCTTTGGACCCCTTTGCTTTTCTTCCATCCACGTCTGTTCCATTTCCTTCTTCTCTTGCTATTCTCCTTCTAGAATATTCACCATCAGTCTTGGGTCCCCCGACCACCACCAGCAGCAGCAGCGTCACTCAAAACAAATATTCGTTACAATGGCGATGCTCAGTCCCCACTCCAGACCTGCTGTATCAGACACTTGGGGAGTGGGGCCCAGTGAGCCGTGCTTTAATCAGCCCCCCAGGGGATCTGACGCATGTTCAAGTTGGAGGCTCCTTGTCTTAGAGGGAAATGTCATTTTACTCGAAACACGTGAGTCTCTTTGAGTGCTGATCCAATAAGCCTTCATTTCTAAACATGTAAAACCCTCCTGTGCCCATTAACTAATTAGGACGTCAGACCACCAGCCTGGCTGGGACGCTTTCAGAGACAACATGAGCAATTATGCTCAAGTTCTCTGATTACCATCAGGCTGTTAAATCCCTTGGCCAACCTGTGTCGTCCCCATCCCCATGTTCTGCCTCGCTTCCTCTCTTCCTCTGCTTGCTTCTAAGATGTACACATCAGGGGGGTCGTGGAACCTCCTATAAGGCAGCCACGTTGTCCATCAGTCTGTTAAGGTACATTTTTCAGATACTGATAAGGATGGTCACCCAGGAAAGATGCCATTGCCCAACCCAAGCAGAGGATGCTGAGTCTGCAGCTTTCTCAACTGCGGGATGGACTCTTGAGGGTTCAAGTACCTGGTGGTTCTTAGAATCCTGAGCTTGGGCTTGGGCAATCGTTCTATTGGCCAAGTGCTTGCTGCACAGCATGAGAGCTCAAGTTTGGGTCTCTAGCATCCCTGTAAAAAGCCACATACAGTAGAAGGACCCAGGAGCTTCGGGTTCAGCAAGAGAGACCCTGCCTCAAGAAACACAGTGGGGAAGGATTGAGGAAGGTGCCTGAGGTCAATCTTTGACCTCCATGCAGAGATACACACGTGTGCATATTCACCCACTATACTGGCTAGTTTTATGTTCACTTGACACAAACTAGAGTCTTCAGAGAGGAGGGAGCCTCAGTTGAGAAAATGTCTCTGTAAGATCAGGCTGTAGGCAGGTCTGTAGGGTATTTTCTTAGTTAGCGATTGATGGGGGAGGGCCCAGCCTAGCGATTGATGGGGGAGGGCCCAGCCCATGGTGGATGGTGCCATCCTGGGCTGGTGGTCCTGGGTTCTATAAGAAAGCAGGCTGAGCAAACCATGAGGAGCAAGCCAGTGAGCAGAACCAACCGCCCCATGGCCTCTGCTTCAGCTCCTGCTGCCAGGTTCCTGCCCTGCTTGAGTTCCTGCCCTGATTACTTTGGATGATGATGAACTGTGATGTGGAAGTGTAAGCTGAATAAACCCTTTCCTCCCCAAGTTGTTTTGGTCATGGTGTTTCATCACAGCAATAGTAACCCTAACTAAGACACCCATTGAACAGGCTACTAAATACACATGCACACATGCACACAAACACTGATGCCCCGATCTTGACTTCAGAACTCCAGTCTCCAGAATGGAGCACTCCTCGGGGATGAGTGCATTTGGGAGATGCCATTCCCAGATACGGGCTCCTCTCTCAGAGTGCCAGCCGTCTTTAGTAGCAGGCGACACAGGGTAAAGGAGCCATTCTCACACTCAGTAGAATATGCTGACCTGGAAATGCCTATGCATGAAGATCATGGCCCCTCCACAACCCTCCCTGCTAGTAGTTCAGTGGAGGGTCACCAAGTGTCCTGTCTCATCTGTTCACCTGGTGATGTTGACCATGATGGACTTCGGGATAAAGGCTAAGAAAGTCGGCAGTGTGTCATGGTCCTTGACCAAGCAGGAACTTCCTCCCAGGTTCTAACGCAGTAGACCTGGCACATGGCCTGGGAGTCTAGATTTTTATAAAAGCTCCTAGGAGGTTTGGAAGTAGCCAAGGGTTGAAAACCACTGATTTATGTGAATCTCTGCATGGTGTTTGAATAACGGTGTATCCTGAGACATATGGGAACCAGGAACACCTATAGCCTTTGAAATAGACGTGATGGAAGACACGTCCCTGAGGTTGGTGACACTGAGTTGGGAGAAAAGGATTCTCAGTCTCCAATAAGCCTAAAATCTACAAGATCAGTGTTTAGTGCAGTGATGGAGGAGAAACAACTCGGGAGGAAAAATTGAAACCGTTTATAGCCTGTTTTCCCTCATTAAACTTGGAAATAGTTTGATTGAGTCCCACCAGAGGAAGCATTGTTACTGTTCTGTTGTTGTTTTAAATCATGGAGTTTGTCTGTCTTGGTGGCCATCTTCAGCCTGCTTTGGTGAGCAGAAGTCGACTCAAGAGAAACCTTGGCATCCAACTCCAAATTATCTATATCGGGAACATGCTCAGGGAAGGTCACCCTAAATTAGGGGCCCTCTTCTCACGGATATTTGGAAGCAGTATAAGCATGCACTACAAACAAGAGTGGGAAATACATAACCTATTTTGCAGATCACACACACACACACACACACACACACACACACACACACACACACACCAAGCCACTGAGATCAGCATCCTCCCGTACCAAAATTCAAGATTATGTGACTAGTAACAATATGTCCGCAGATTTCTCATTGTTTAAGTCTGAGATGTGGGAGGCTTTACACCTATCTTACATCACCCTCAAATACAGCAGCAGCAATTGCCCTTAGCTGATGCGATGTTCTTACTTCTGGGATGAGTAATTAAGGCAGAATCACTGACAAAATCAACTGATTAAAAGTGAATAAATACAGAACCCAGATTCCTGTCTAGGGGTGATTTTAGCTGCAGTAATGACTAAATTAATAAGAACTGAGACTTTCTGGGTATTTATTTTTCTATTTGGATAGTCTTTCCAAATTCCACTGTTTATTAAGAGCTCCTTTGAGTCCTGGGCTGACATAGGAAAGGGAATGGACAAACCTTGCCGTATTGAATGTGTATGATTTGATGAGTTTAGACAAGTGTATGATCTTATAAAGCCTCTAGGAGTGTGAATGGATAGTAGACTTCAGTATAAGACCCTAAATTGCAGAAATCCCCAAAGAAAGCCAGTACCAAAAGCTTTGATGAGTTTCACTGAGACAGAATTTTGAAGCAAAGTCAGAAAAGCACCATGATGCTTCTGGGGGCATCTGGAGGAGGGGCATCCCTGGGTGTTTGGAGAAGTAAATGATTGGGGCCAGCAGAGGAGCTGCAGGAGGTAACAGAGGTGATGGGTTGGGTCTGCCGTGAAGAAATTCTCTTTCTTTTCATCCGTTGGCTGCTGAGGGGATTCATTAAACACTGTATTTTTGACCAGGAGACAATGGGTCTCTATTCATAAGCATTTTGAAACTACGTTTCTTGAAAACTGTTCTCCTGATCTGGCACCGGTTAAGTTGGAGTGGTGTGCTGTCCCCCATAAAAACAGAGGGCATTGCGTACGTACACAGTGGTTGGTGTCTGATGGAAGGGCCGGTCTCACCCCTCAGCACAGAAGCCTGGTAGAATGATTAACAAAGTGGAGCCTAGTGTCACTGACAGGATGTGCATCCTTAGAGCTCAGCCGGGACTTGCTGCGGCAGAAGCCTCAAGGGAGGGCCAGCCGCATCGTGAGGATGGATCACACAAGAGCATGCTGACGGTCACTCAGGCTGGAACACCAATCATTCCTTGTAAGATTTGGAGGCTATCGCTCCCCTTTTGACCTCACTCTTAACCATCAGGCATCTCTAGACCCTAGTGGTTAAGATCTTGGACATCCCTAACTAGTTTGATAACTCTGGCCAAGCTATATAATGTTTTTTTGCCGTGTGTTTCCTTTACCTATAAGACAGAAGAATAGCGGTGTCTCCCTACAACTTTTAAAAGCCAAGTGCTGGCTAGAACACAGTGTGTGCTCAGTGAGGTTGGCCTCTGGTCACAGCAGCCAGGCTCCCTGCTGGAGGCCAAGTGCTTTGGAAAGAGATGTCATGTTCCCCAGGGTGCTTCTGGGGCCCACCGCAGGCTGGACATGAAGCAGGGGCCCCTGCACCCCCTTTGCTTAGTGTTTGACAGTCGTCAGAAGTTTAGATCTCAGGTCTGTTGAGGTCTGTTGCACTTGCTGAAGGCACAGCACATTCATCTACTCTTGTCTTTAACTTAAACATCTTGTGTGTATTGGGCTGGTGGCCCAGACCCAGTTCAAACATGACATCATATGACGTTGTTATGTAACAGCCTGGAAGACAAACCAGGAGACTCTTGGTGGCTTTCCCAGTGTCAACAGCTGGTAAATGGCAGAGCTGAGATGAACAAAATATTGTGTCCAAACATTGGATGTATTTCTTTACTAAGGTGAGGTCTCTAAGACAGACTTTCTTTAACTTTACTGAAAATACTGTTGTTGCAAGTAGATTTTAGGAATAACATGGGGTCTGGAGAGATTCAACAGTTAAGAATGTACATTGCTCTTCCAGAGGACCAGAGTTTGGTCCCCAGCACCCACATGGAATCACTGACAACTGTCTAGAATGCTAACTCCAGGGGATCTGATGCCCTCTTCTGGACACACATGCATGTGCTCACACACAGACACACATATACACATAATTAAAAATAAAGTAAGTTTAATGAAAAGAATTATAACATGTCCTGTGGAGTCTAACAATACAAACAATACTGAAAAGAAACCCAAGCACCTACTGCAGTTACTTTTTGGTAATTCTGTCATCCACACCTGATCGCTTTGGGAAGTTTAGGATGTTTTGGTCCAATTATTTGTTAATACACACATGTGGACACACTGGCATGCCTTATCACCTTACCAAAAGTCAATGGTCTGTGGCTTTTGTTTCTGTTTTTAAGAGTTCTGTTTACTTACGTTCATGTGCTGGTGTCTGTGTATACACATACACCAAGTGTGTGAGGCGCCTGTGGAGGCCAGAGAAGGGCTACGGATCCTCTGGAGCTGGAGTTACTTGTAACTGAGAGCTGCTGCTTGATGTGATGCTGAGATCCAAGCTCAGGTCCTTGGCAAGAATATCCATGTCCTTAGCTGTTAAGATGGCCGTCTCTCCAGCCCCCGTATCTTCTATGGCTTGTCATTTTAATTTAATCTACTGAGGACAAATTCCCACCTTACACTGTATATTTATTTCTTCTTAAACAGTACAATGGCATGCCATGTATGTGTGTATGTATATGTATGTATATATGTGTATGTGTATTTGTGTATGTGTGTATGTGTATGTTGTGTATATATGTATGTATGTGTGTATTTATATTTTGTGTATGTATATATGTATGTGTATATGTATGTATATGTGTGTGTGTGTGTGTGTATGTGTGTGTGTGTAATTTGCAGTATCGAAACTAGGGTCCTGCACATTCCAGGCAAATGCCCTAAATCATAAAGTTTTACTTTTGAATGGAGTCTTGCCAAGATTCCTGGGCTAGCCTTGAATTTGGGGTCCTCTTACTTCAGCCTCCCGAGTAGGAACCACATCCAGTGCCTCTAGGCCCTGCTTTTTATTTCCCTTATTTCCTATATAATAGCTGTTGTAGATAGTTTACAATAGTTCGGGCTTGGGAGAGATCACCACAAATGTGGTGGCGAGTTCACCAGAGAAAACGGTTCAGACATGGGTTTAAGCCACTGGAAAACCTTTTTTAGTCTGCCGGCGCCCACACTGGGTGTTAGAACCCCAGTGTAGCCCTGAGACTTTCCCAGGGTGAGACTTTAAGCACAAACACCATGTCCCGGGTTGACATACTTCAGTTAACAAGAACAGTTAGCCAGAAATGGAACTACAGAAGCCAAAAATCAGGGTTAGTTCATTTAGAGACTTTCCCAGAACTAGGAACTTTGATGGATGAGGCCTTTATTTTAGTTTTGGCAGGTGATGCTGTCTACGTGCTGAGTTTTACGGCCTGAATGTTACTTCCACCATGGAATCAGTTGTGCTAAGATCACAGGATCTACCAAGTCTGGGTCCCTGCTAGACAATAAATATCTTTGCAATTAAATATGTCACTTTAGTAATATTTAGTTACTTCCTTAGGAAACAGTCGTAGAGGTGGATACTTGTATGTTTTAAAGCATTTAAAGTTGAATTTAAAATGAACTTTTTGAGAATTTCATATATGCAAACAATGCACTGTATTCACACTCCTCCTCACTCCTCCTGTGACTCCTCCCAGATCCCCCTACTCCCCATTTGAGGCCTTATTACCCCCTTTCCCAAGTCTGTCTGTCTGCTTTATGCCCACACCTGTAGGAGAGATGTGCCTTGTTCTGTGAGAAATGATGATTCTCTCTCTCAATGTTTCTTTCTCGTGACAGTTGAAGGGTTCTCCACAAATCTCAAACGCACTGGGCCAGTGTTACTTGGGTGGGAAATAGGTCTCATTGTGCCTCTTGGCTCTGCCCCGTCCCCACATCCTCTGCCTCATGGTGACTGCCATGTATCTCAGCTGGCATCGAGGCTCTGCAGGAGTCTCCTGCTGCGGTGCCTCCACAAGCCAATAGGCTGTCCTGTAACCCCGTTTTGGGGTGTTTGCTTAGAACAGGGGTCCTGCCCCGGAAGCGTTAACTTCATAGGGTACTGACCGCAGAAGTTTCCCTTCCAATCAACCCCCATCCCAAAAATAGAAAGAGGAGAAGAGATCATCCAGGGTACAGACAAGCCTTTATTTCAAATCCACAGCCCGAGCAATTACATAAAGTCGTGTTTTCTCTGGCGAGAACTGCCCTGGTGGTGATTTTTTTTTCTGTCAGTTTAGTCTATAAATGAAATGGAGTTACAGCTCCTATTAAAATAGAACACTGTGCCCTCGATTGGCTCTTAACGGGTGGGAAAAACCCATTAAGTGCTTGTGAACTGTGTTTTAAACGCAGGAATCTTAATCCAGGGATCTAATAAATCCCTCTCCCTGACTCAAGTGAAAGTCTTGGGTTTTCCAGCATCTGATCGGCTATTTCTTCCCAAAAGACTTCCTCACAAACTGACCCTGAGAACTGGGCATCCAGGACGTTTCCTCTGCTGGGGCACTTTTTTTTTTCTTTCTTTTTCAAAGTACATCTTTCATAGAATCATGCACTTTGGCAGGTGTGGGTCACAGTGAGCTACTGTTTTAGAAACAGACCTGAGGTCCTTGGTCTGCTGCAGGGGGAGAGCCATGGGAAGGAACTCTGCGGCTGGCTTGGGATGTAACAGCTCAGAACATCCTAGGACCTAAGACCTCATGGTGTTCTCTGTTACTGCCCATCTGCCACCAGGTTCAACACCCACCACAAAATGCCTTCCTTGGGAGTGTAGGTCATCAACGTAGAGTGAACAGCTCAATACAGTGCTCTCGCTCTCGCTCTCTCTCTCTCTCTCTCTCTCTCTCTCTCTCTCTCTCTCTCTCTCAGGTCTCACTATATAGTCCAGGCTAGCCTCGAACTCACGATCCACTTGCCTCAGCCTCTCCAGGTGAGAGCATTTTTATAGGAAAATTTGAGGCTGCTGGAGAGAAATCCCAATTTTTGTATTGTGGGCAGTAGAGAAGAATGTCCATCCAAGTTTAGGCTTAATATTGAGTTTGTTTATCTTGCAAGCGAGGTATGGTGGTGCCTATGTGTCACCTCAGTGCTTGGGAGGTGAAAGCAGGAAGTTGAGGAGTTCAAGGCTAGCCTGGGATGCCCGAGACTCTATCTCAAATCAACAAATAAGTTCATTTTTAGCCTCGTTGTAACTACTCCAAAGATTCTGGAAGGACTTGTCCTCCGCTCTCACAGTATAACAATCCCAGGTAGGAAATCAACACCCAGACCATCTCACCTCCACTTCTGAACTCTCATCCAGTTTTGGATGCTCTTACTGACTCATTCAATTGTCCAGTGTTGCAGTTCAGAGTCTGGCATGTTGGGAGTTTCCCTGTCTCTTTCACAGTCCTTCAGTGAAGCCAAATCTGCCATTCTTGGCTCTTTCTGCGGTCAGTGAGCTTCCACAGGACAGCCGTGACCTTCACAGTAAGCAGTATCTGTGGGGATCCAATCTACACCCTAACTTTCTAAATGCATAAAAGTGGGGGGAGGTGCCTACCCATGGCCATCTGACTTGATGGTACTCTAACACTATGTATCACAGCTCATGGATTCACCTATCAACTCACTGAGTCCGTCTATCCTTCCCGCCTTCCTTCCTTCCTTCCTTCCTTCCTTCCTTCCTTCCTTCCTTCCT